>JAMKCH010034510.1:0-63923 GCA_023653785.1 Ophioderma brevispina | reverse complement strand
TCAAAATTTTCCCTCCAAATTGCAAAATTTCCTGGGAATATGGTTTCCAAGTTTACCACTTTTCCAGGCATGACAGCTTCCTGCAGTTCTAAAATATATCAACAAAATCTCATGTCCTGGTTTACCAATATCAGACCTCAAAGTTCAAGCACTTAAGAATAATTATACTTGGGGTTGATGATTGATCTTTGATGTGGGAGAAAATGACAAATTCTCTCTTTTAAAAACCAAGTACTTTGGTAAGTTTTTTTGGGGGGGGGGGTGGGATTTGGTCAAATTTCTATGAGAGTCCCTCTGCCTGCAATAGTTCAGGACATATAGCCATAGCACTAGACTAGATTTACAGATTTAACGGCTACAATGTTGCTTTCCGTTTTCATTATTCACAATATGTTTATTGACAAATTTTGTTCATTTCAGTTCTGCTTAATTTTATTTTGTAACTCTTCAAAGACATTCTGTAAAAGTACTGAACAAGCTGGCATTATGCACATGTAAACATCCAATGCAGGTGTCTACGATTCAAATGTGGTATGATGAACGATCAGAATAAACACCGCTTTTTCGTCTTTCACACACGTCGCCATCATTGTCAATAATGCGATGCATATCAAATAATTATCACTCAATGGAAAGTCGCTTAGTGTATTCTTGTGACAACATAATTATTATTATCGTGATGACTATTTTTTTCTTAAATGACCTTTTAAGCTAGTTTGTAGGGCAGAATGAGTTGGTGGCAGGGCTTCAGTGATTCCCTTTGTAGTTCAGGATCTGATAGTATTGTGACTACAACAACAAGTGACTGGAACTATTGTATTCTTTCGCACGCAAACTTTGCTTGTTGAAAATTCCCTCAAGAGTCAAAGCTGGATAGTACATTCCAAAAATAAGAGGTATTGTCATATTATGAGAGAGACGCACGCAAGTTTAGAAAAAGAAACAAATATGGTGTCACGGGACCTTCCCCTTTATAAAGAGTTGAGGGCATAGACGTAATGTACATGTATGTGTGCTGTTAACTGATGCTGGGGGTCTCAACACAAATGACTGTATGGGGAACTCTTTTCAGTGGGGACATGCTGTTGTCCCCCTACATCCAGGGACATGGTCGGATTGTGTTGGGGGAACCTAAATATTATGGGGTCGGACTTGACATAATAGTCTTCAGCGGGGAACCCCAAGCACTATGGGGAGATAACTTGTGGGATCACATGACCAAATTATTGAGGTGAAATTTCCCAAAATGTACATTGTGGGATTGACGCAATGCACCCTCTGGGTTATTGGCCAAGGAGAATAAAAATTGTTAGTCAGTGTTTCGGAGGAACGAAATTCCTTGGACATGACTTTCATAATTAGTACCTGTAGCAACTTGTGCTAATTTACAACATTTTTACAAGAGGCAACCACGTGTTGAACTACTGCATGTAAAAACTAGATTGGATTTTAACCAAAGGTGTCAACCCCCAACCCTGTATAATCCTCCTATGTGCATTGAAAGGTGTGTTTGTAGAGAAATGTGTGTTGACTGGGATTATGACCATGTGTCCGATACTGTAATTGTGCACATATGATCATTCTCTGGAAATGATAAAATGGTCATGAAAAACATCAGGTGCGACCTATACTAAAACAAAAAAAAAACATTTTGATTTGGATTCAACTTGCAAGAGAAAATATTTTAAAATAAACTATCCAACTCTATTTTGGTAAAATTTGCCTGCACATTTTGTTTTACATCGGTACCACCTGTACATGTAAACCTCTTGGTTACCGTTAAACTGGGATAAGTTTGCAATATATTTGTATGCTGTGACCAGATGGTCTTTGACCAACCCATAATGCTTTGCAATGTGCTTATCCCTGACAAGGCTCAGACCACCACAAAATACCACACTCGGGGTAAAACCAATAGGTACAAAACCTGCCCTCATTTTGTGATGAGCTGTGTTGTGTGGAGACTCCTTTGAAAGGTGGGCATTGTTAGGGGTGTCACACTGTACATTGACAGGTTTTTGAATTAGCTTTGGTAGGCTCCGCGATTGCCGTTTGTACCACCAGTTGAACAGTCACTCACAAATATGTGTGCACAAAGACCGTGTTTATCACAGGACTGCATATTTTGTAGAGTGATTTTTGAATTTACTCGGAAAAGAAAATTTTTATTTTTATTGTCTAATACTTGATAAGGGTTTACTGACCCTGCCAGAGTTGGTTGCATAGTTATTTTTGTTGGTTGGGGGGGGGGTGGGGGGCTTTTCAGGTAAAGTACAAAAAAAGTAGGGGGGTCATTCGGTACACAACCTTAATTCAGGTAGGGATGTGACGGCGGGCTAGGTTGGCCGGTATTTCCCGCCCTGGGAAATACCGGTCGGTAAAATCGGTATTACCGGTAAATTACCACCATGCATATCTTGGCCAAAAAGGGGGAAATACTGGGAAATACGGGAAATGCTCAAAAACAGTAACATTTTTAAAACGTAATTTTCTTTAAATATCATGAAAAATTAACTAACAAAACACAGATAAGCACTTTCATGCAATAAATTGACCCAGGGGAGGGGGGTTGATGGTGTTTGTTTTGTTTTCATTTTATCACTAACGGCTATGGGACTCAAGTTGTTGATCTGCTAGTAGATTCTTGCACATGTCAATTTCTAATCCTTCAGTCTCTCAAACTTTATTATATATCAAAATTACTACAAATATAAGTGGCTAAATAGCCAGAATAGACAATATTCGCTAATTGGTTTGCCAGCAGACAGTGCAGTGCAAGGTATGCAAATAACAAGTTACATGTTAAATGAATCAAGTAGAACTGGCTGGATGCATGGCAGCCTTTATATAAATTCAAATATCATTGATTTCTTAATTTTATCCAAGTGTAGCTGGTCCTCAGGCTTTTTCATAAGAATGAATTCAACCAAACACCTAATTATTTATTGTCCAGGCCCTTATTGATAAAATAAGAATGAATTCAACCAAATCACTAATTATTTATTGTCCAGGCCTTCATTTATAAAAATAAGAGGAGAGCTAATAACTCTCCTGAGTTCATTTAGGTGCACAACAAGGGGCTCAGTTACTTGCATGTCATATAAAAAACAGAGGCCTTTCAAGTAATAAGGAACCCAATTTATTATGCTCCTGAAAGACTGTTGAAAGCTGTCTCCCAGGAGCTCTGGAGCAATTGAACTCCTCAGAAATGAAGTTCTGATTGTCAAAATAATGTAGAACCACACCCAGGGTAGCCTGCCTCATCTGATTATCTAAATAATACTATGCTTGTTGTTGGTTTATTGTAATCAATTAGTGGAGTGAATTTGAATAAAACCATTCAAACATACCCAGATTATCACCACAACATTTATAACTGTAAAAATGTAGTTATTTGAGGTTAACCCCCATGAGGTCTTCAAATTGTACTTATAGACTGGTTCCATTTCTCAAAAAAGTGCTTCCTATAGCAAGACGAAGGCATTTTTGAGTAAAAGCAATTGAAACAGTGTTTCTATACGGAAATTTTATGCTGATTCCAAATCTTCCGGTCCCCAGAGCTAATTTTTAGAGGAAGTGTGTCTAATTTGCATAAAATTCAAAATGGCCGCCATTTTAACGTTTGTTTGTACATAACTCAAGATTTAAGGTTTGTAATGACTTCATTCTTGTGTCTATACAAATGTTTTCAGGGTTAAGGAATACAATTAGTTCATTAGTTATAGCATTAGGTCAACTTAACAGTTAATTTGCATAAAAATTCAAAATGGGCTGCCATTTTGACATTTTTGTACATAACTCGAGATTTAAAGCTTGTACTTCATTCTTGTGTCTATACATATGTTTTCAGGGTCAAGGAATTAAATTAGATCATTAGTTATGGTCATGCGCCATGAGTTGGGGTATACAAAACGAGGGTGTCGTTACTTTTTCACAAATATGTTTAAAATGTTTTTATTGTATCATTAGAACCAAGTTAGGTTTTCAGCTGATTTATATTTCATTTTACGGGAATTTTTATTTATCATAGCTTTTTGCTATTGTCTACGATTCAATTGTTTGGCTCTTTTTTATTTTTTTTATTGTTGTAATTTTGATTCAGTCGGTGTCCAGAAAGAGGGTGGTGCCTACGGATGATGTGCCACGAATGAGGCATGTGTTTAAGTCTGGGGATTGGTTGAATATTCGGCCTTTTTTTCATTTTTTTTTTTGTTTTATATCTTTGTAACCCTGCCATGTATTAAGATAAATAACATCTCATGTTGTGGGCATTCATTTTACCCCTATACA
The DNA here is from genome assembly GCA_023653785.1 of Ophioderma brevispina. NCBI lineage: Eukaryota > Metazoa > Echinodermata > Ophiuroidea > Amphilepidida > Ophiodermatidae > Ophioderma > Ophioderma brevispina. The sequence continues at coordinate 59,633 of JAMKCH010034510.1, read as the reverse complement.
ACAGTTTTTTAAGAAGCTATGATGTTAAATTGAAGGTAACAAATGAGTCTGCCACAAAATTGGCTGTACGTTTACACAAAATTTCACTTTTCCACTATATGACCACTTGTGGCACCCTGTATACTGCACCTACATGTTGCAGTATTGGTCCCTTCCTTACATTTTATTTTAGCTTACAACAACATATAAGTTTTTAATAGCACCTATCCTCAAAAAAAATGCTGACTTACTCTCATTTAAAAAGCTGTGAAAACGTGTATATTTTTGGGTATTTCAAGCATGTAACACACTTTGCTGCCCAACTCATGGTGAGTGATCTTATAGAATTAGGTCATTTTGACAGTTAATTGCATCAAAATTCAAAATGGCCGCCGGTAAAATTTTTGCAAATTATTGTCACTATAGGATAATACCTTAACTGATGGTCTAGTTGTGTTCTCTGAGCCTGAAAACATATGTAAGACATAGAATGACATCTTTACCAAGAAGGCCTTAATTCTTGAGTTATGTACAACAATTCTTCTAAAAACTGCCCTTCGACGGTGGCCTATAGAGAAAGTATGAACATTGGGGTGGCAACAAGAGATTTCACAAATCATGTGTCCCTTAAAAAATGAAAGTAACTGATTTTGGGCCCGATGTGAAGCTTTTCCATCAAAAACACTCCCCATCAAGATTAAGCTGAGAAATGGTTTCTTTGGTACAAAATTGTGAAATTTTCTAATTTCATATAGAGGGCCAATATGATTCAGCCGGTTAATATTGAAGTATAAGCAAATGAAAATCAATTTTTTTCGATTTTAAGACATTTCTGTAGCCAAAATACAGGTAAGAAATCATGAGTGTTAAGCTATAGAATACTCTATTCTGACACAATATTTGGGACCTCAAAAATCTGTAGCATTATAATATTTTTATTATAAATTACGAATGTTTTATGGTTACCTGAATAGACACAGTGATTAAGAGAAATGAAAAGGAATTGTTTTTCGCGTCTTATTTATTGTTTTGAGAACTGTCCCCAAAAATCTTTATATATTTGGTGCAATCATGGTATATGTAAATGAACGATTGGGGGGTTATAACCACTGCAAATATTGCATTTCTTCGCTTTAATGTTTCATCCTCTATCTGTCATTACATTGTGTTTTCTAATAAAAAAAGGGCAATCGGTAAGCAATTTGTGGACTAGAAAACCCTTATTCTGTGATTTGCAAAATTGGCATGTCAAATTTCAACAACTGAGATACGAAGGATCAACGGCAAAAAAAAAAAAAAAAAAAACACAGGTAGGCCTAGAGCAGATATGTCACGCGTTTGTACAACACGGAATCGCTTATTAAATCGCAACTTCGCTTAATTCTCCCTACCCTTCCACTTATTTTAATTGCTTCACTGCGCGAAAAATAGGACTCCATAGGTAAGTAAAATAATCCTCCGATATACGCAAGAGCACAGCCGCAGTGATGAATATGAAGACTGCACGTGTACACATGGCGGACGCGTGTATTTTGCTTATTGAATAGTAATTCTACTAATATCAACAAAAGATAAAGATAGGCAGTGAGCTTAGACCCATTTAATGAGACCGACGTGAATCTTAGTCTTACTGCTGAGTCTGACCACTCAGCTCAGACTTCACCAATTTCCAATCTGATAATTTGAAAAATTGTTGGCCACCCGTGACGTCATTTGACCCCCCTAACTCATGACGGAATAGTGTAACGGAATAAAAGCCCGGTAAGTATACCAATATAATGCGAAAGGTATGTTGGTAAACTCGAACTACGACGTCACTGGTGGCGAAAAGACATTGCCAGTTAGGCATATGCTTGGGTATCCTTGTATTGCCTTGCCTTTTCACACATCATCTTGGCATCAGAGGGATGAACACTTTGACAACTGCTAGACCCCTCCCCCCGGGACCTCTCATCTTTCTCAAATTGACGCCATTTACGCCAGTGGTGGGGTTTAAATATGCTCACAGCCATTCCTCCCTCCATTTCATAAACTTTTCTTTGCTAGAGACTATCCAGGCTAATGAATGAGTTGACTCTGTGCAGACCTGGACCGAGACTAATGATTGAGATTTCTGCCTCAGAATGAAAGTAGAGAATTAGTTGGTGACAAATAGTCACAACAGTTTTTACTCTGCGTAAGTTCACAAAATTCAACCAGAATTTTTGGGACAAAACCCTACATTTTGTATTATAAACTTGAATATTTGTTTGTAGGTATTTCTGGTTCTACAAGATTCCCTAAAATTCTATAATAAATACATCAACTCGGAGAAGTAAGCTAATCAGGCGATTTAGGCGGATTTCCGTGTTTTACAAACGCCGGTTAGCGGCGAGTCAGGGCCCTAGTCAGGGTGGTGCAATAGCAATGTCATTTCGATTTTCGTATCAATGTAGTGTTGCGTAGGTCGCGCAGTGCGACCGCATTACATCTGGTCAGTGAACGCGTGTTAGCTATAGTACGCGAAGTACCGTGCGCTTCTGCCATGCCTCTGGTTCAGCGTCCTCATGCATACGGGTTAGCGAGGCGCACCGAGTATTCCCGGTGTCATATCACGATCGCGCGTCAGCCTCTTCTCACATTTTGAAGGGTCTAAGCCTAAAGTAAAAACACAACCCAACTACTTTAGAAAAAATGAGGTAGTTAGACTTTTTAAAAATCTCCGAAATTTCCTAACATCGTTAAGCAAATCTGAACCATAACGGTATCAGAATTTAATAAAATAAAATTTTAATAATATTTTACAAAGTATTTTTACTTCTTCTTAGACTCTAAAGACTTTGTTTTCGTCTCTCCTCTAAATCCCTCGATTTCGCCATCGAGTGCAAACATGTTGACATGGCGGGCCCATTTTGGAATTATGCAAAATTCAGGCGACATTTCCCCTAAAATTAGCTTTGGGGACCGGAAGATTTGGTATCAGCATCAATATTCCGATATGAACACTGTTTTCATTGCTTTTACTCAAAATTCCTTCGACGTAGTTGCTTTTTGAAAATGGAACCGTCTATTCATCCTATAGTATGTCCTCTGGTATCGACCATGTATTTCCCCTATCCCGGGGGTATTTCCCATTAATTTCCCGTATTCCCGTATTTCCCGATTTTCCCGGTATTTCCCACTATTTCCCCGCCCTAGGTGGGTGAAAATACTATATTTCCCGGGAAATTGGCAACCCTGATGTGCTGGCCCCGATTCCATACTTGTGGGCTTTTGAACGAGATTTTGTCTCGAAGTAAGGGGCTTGGGACTGAAATATTGAGAAATTTGCAGGCTTGGGAGTGAAAATTGGCTAAAATCGGCTTCTAAGGTCCAAAGTTTCTGAAAAGGGACCTTGAAGAACGGAATTATGCTTCAAATGGAGTCGTGGGATGGCTGGAGCGACGCGAAAAGGGGCTTTCTTAACACTTCCTTGGCCCAAGGCAACCATTTATAAAATTGGGTGATTTTGGGGATTTTATAATAGCTGTGCATGTTGTCTGGGATATATTTCCTCCAAATTTTGATGTTTTTGTTGAGTGAATAATTTGCTCAATATATGATAATTATCATTTCAGGACAAATTTGTAGTTGAATAAAATGCAGTAAAACAAAAAAAAAAATAAGTAAATTGTGTCGGAATTTCAATTTTCATGTCATTTTATTAGTGTCAGTTATTTCCATTAAATAAGCACTATCACTAAACTGGGGATTTTTTTGTATTGTGTGTATATTATATGTCTTGCAATTGTTAAAGAGGGGGGGAGTTTAAAGGACAGCGGGGGCAAACTCCGCGAAAACGGGACAAAAAATTCCCCTTTTTTTTTTTCTTTTCCACCCCACGCGCTCCTTTTCTCTTTATTTTGTCCCTTCTTACTCTTTCTGGCTTTCTCTTTGTTTTTGTTCTGGTTCTTGATCCCCTGGGGGGGGGTGTCCCCATGATGTATTGACTTGATTGATTTTTTTGTGGGCCGGTATACGGACGGTATGACCATTTCAACCCATCTGATAAAAAAATAAGGCCTTATAAAGAAAACCTACCTTTTCCATGTACATTCAGTTGTTGACCCAGTACTGGTCATGATACTGTAGTCTTAGCCAGCCGCATGACTGGTATGAAATGCTACTGTTTTGTTTTGTATGGTACTAGCAATGGGCAACCGACATGGGTATTTACATCACGCACTATCAGTTGCAACAAGGCCATACAATTAAACTTTCCTGGAAACCTCCAATTTGTTGCTTGCCCCAACGTCTAAAATCCGCTTCGGCATGGCTTCGGCCACTCAGTGCATGGATCCACTCAAGACCTCATACACTGTCGTGATCATGAACACCTCGCACTGGCCGATCTGAGAGACACTTGGTGACCGGCGAATATTCAACACTACTGACGGCTATCTAGGCTCCAACTGGGCAGATCCTTATCTCCACAGCGATTTTTGGTCAATGCTAAATCACTTCCTCTAACATTGCCTCCGGCGGCACTAGAATCGGTCTTGAAAAAGAGGTTCTACTTTCATTCTTTTCGTCGCTTCGGAGACACGACGCCCTTTTATCTACATCAGATTAAGCCTGATTCAGCCGTCATGTTTCTATTCTATGTTTACTATTTTTCGCAAAACGGCGCACTCACTTGTTTTGACTTGCTAAATACCCATTTTGCCACTGATTTTCAAGGAACTTGCAAAGTCACGAGGTTATTTTCCATGGGGGGTTTGGACGTCCGACATGTCTAAAATTTCTTTAAAAAACCCCAAACACGGCAACATTATGGCTTCAAGACGATGATACGGACAGTTTTTATTGGGTGTAAAATCGACCTTGACCGAGGTGAACGCCAAGATTTACGTACGTATTTTCCAATTTGGCCATGGACGCAAAGGGCAGCTCATTTTCAAATAACTCAATTTTGTTTTGATCGACATCTCGTCACTTGTCCAATACGTGTTAGGGCCGCACATGAACAGTGAGGGGTTTACCTCTTCATTGTCAGTGCCCCCCCGGGCTCTCCAGTATGAAACTTTAAGAGGGGGGGGTTTTGATGTAACAACCTGAATTCAATAGGGGGCTCTTTCCAGAGTTCAATTTGCCATGAATTATAACCTTGTTCACATTAATGTGTGCATAGTGTGCAAAACTTTGAATTTTTTGTAAAATTCTTTAAAATCGGGATACTTTTTATATTTTTATTATAGTCAGTGCTCCACAGGTAACAACAGGCTTTAAAATTAAGAAGATAGTACCACTCGAGAGCAACTATACTAATTTACAACCAACAGATATCGATAGCCTGGAACCCCGGGATTACGAATCCAGAGGTCGAAAATTCACCTTGATGGCCACATAGATATCCGTCCAATAAAGATGACGTCCTCAAATTTTGGTGAAAATAACTGAAATTTTCTATTTATTTCTGCATTGGGAATAGTCCATATCATAAACTTTTTATTTTTTTTTTTTTTTTTTTTTTTTTTTTTTTTTTTTTTTTTTTTTTTTTTTTTTTAATTATCCCATTGACACATGTACAAAATAAGTATTCAATGCAATTTTTCTCAAACGTAATTCTCTGTTTATCAGAGTTCTAAATACTTACTATTTTCTCTGATACACATATTTATGCTAACTTTATTCACATTTTTACACTTCTCATATACCTTTGGAATGTTCTGAGTAAGAAATCTATGTTTGATTTCAAATATGTACAGCTAAGTCTCTATTGGCCAAAATTTGATGACGTCATCAAAAGTTGACTCCACATACAATATTGGATGTTTTAAAAATCATTTATATATACTTTGCATGACATATCTTATAAGATCAATGCATTTTTAGACCTTAATATGATATAATGTGCCACTGCTCGGAGAAAGAAAAAATAATCTGCATGATGTCTGGACCAATTGAACTTCAAGCTTATTTTTTCTCGCATTGTCATTTAAGCAGTTTTGAGCTCCATAAGGCTTGCATACTTCCCTAGTTTTTCCGGGATTTGTGACCACAAAAAGATTTGATATTGATCGTCTTTCGTGATGTGTGCTTTATGTAATATGTGATTTATATGTCACATGTTTACAATTAGGAGGGACGCCCCTCTGTTTTTTAAATTACGGCAAAGTATCACAATGACTATCTAAGCCGAACACTACAATGAAACATCAAATTGCATTTGCTGAAATACATTTAGTGACATATCCAATTAGTTGAAATAAATTTATTGCAAAAATAAAAAAAATGTCATGCATGTTTAAACATTTTTTTCCATTTATTGTGGTTTTAATTTGCTTATATTCGCTTCTGAGTTTCTTTATATCCTAAAATGCCGGTGTCAGGATAGGCTGGGCCTTAATTTGCGGATTCCAATTGGTTCACTTCATAGTTTGAAGCAATTACAACTCTTGTTTAATTCGTCGGGGGCATTATTTCGCACAATCTAATATAAGCAAATTTTTTCAAAATTTTGGCCATTTTCTATGCGAAACTGGCAGAGGCATGACCCTTGTATAGGGTCATTCCTGTTTTAAGGGTCCAAACACAGGTTTTGTGACATCAGTCATGCTTCATCTTTCTGAGTGTGTTACCATTGCCTAATATGTGGTTATTAGTTAAAACTACGATCAAAAATTGATAAAGATTGAATATAATATTTTACTACAAAAACCAACATTAAGAAATAAGTTCCTAATATTCACAGGACGACTCTTTTGTTAAATAGCCTTTTCACTGTCACCATAGTTATGTACGACACAAAGGAGTAAATTCATTGATTTCACAAACAGTACACTTCAGGTATTTCAATGAAATTCTCAAATAATGTTTTACAAGGTGTTGTGAACATCTCTGGTAAAACAAACATCCAAAACCTCTGAACTTAAAAAGTCCGACATAACCCGGGACACCAAAACCTTCATGTCCAAGTTATGTCCGACACCTAAAAAATTTAGGAAATACCCTCAAACCTACAAAACATGGGAGAAATAACCAGCAAATGAAAAATTGTTCCCTGGCTGTTTACCACTTGAAAAATGATCGAATTATTTAATTCTCAATGTGATTAGACGATTAAGTGGAATGGGGTAAAAATGACTTTTCGCCTTTTTTACAGGTTTTGTGTCCCAGGTATGTACGACAATTTTTTAATTTTCATTTTTTTCAGTAATCAAATTTTTTTGTCCAATCATTCCCTTTTGTATTATAAATGGTTTCTATCCATTCAAATATGCACATTAAACTATTTTAGATTTTCTATTTTTTTCTTTAGGGGGGATTTTAATGTTCAAGTCATGTCCCAGTAATGACCACAAAGTGCAAGCACCATTCAGTAGTTCTGCATCATAGACCTTTTTTGGTAATTTGAGCTACAATTTCCTTGGCATTCCAAAATATAAGTGTTCCTCGACATTAGAAACAACATTTCAAATTCAATATGAATGTGATTTTTTGGCTAATTTCACAGAATTGGACCCCTTAAACAGGAATCACCCATATATACCCATTGCAAAGATCAATAAAAACATTACATACGACGTTTTGTTGATGCTATACATTTGGTTGGATAGCCTTCTGTTTTTGTTTGTCTTGTTTTGTTTGTTTTATTGTTTATTAGTTTTTTGTTTTTAAATTTTCCTTCCCCCCCCTGAACCTTATAACACGAGCAGGTCAGGTGTCTTTACCTATGTTTTCATTCATTGCAATCATGAAGCCAATAGGCTATTTGATACCTATATTGGATCAGTTTGTAGCAGACACCTTGGTTTTCAAAATATAGACGCATACCGTTTTGCCCTCTGATTTGGCCCGTACCAGTGTATAGGTCTACGAGATACATTAGTAGTAGCTACTACTGGGTTTTCTGTGGGGGGGGACATTGTGCTTTTTTTGTTTTGTACCATGCTCAACACTTAATAAAATGTTACAAAAAAATGGTAATATAAAGATCTGAAAGGTTTTAACATTTGAAAACTTTTTCTAAAAATTTGGAAGGTTTTGAAAACGTTTTTTTTACACTAGTCAAAAAAGATATTTAAAGATGTTCATATTTTCTTTTTAAATAGTATGAAAGAAACGAGTCAAAAGTTTTGCATATGTGGTTTAATTTACCGGTGTGATCAAAGCAGTAATTTTATTATTTGAATGCTAAGCATAACGCTTTTGTGTTTATACTTAATTACCATTAAAGTGTCATTATAACTGCCAATAACTCATTACAACAAACTAAAAGACTTGTCAGAGACAGTGAAATTAGTTCCAATTTTGTTATACCAGGGTTGAAAAACAATAATAAAGAAATTGGTATCGGGGTTTAAGAAAAAAATACTTCTTTATAACAGTTTTTTTTTCTTCTATCATATTTTTTATAATGAGGCTAATGTAGCTGGAAATAGTGGGAAATACGGGGAACCGCTTTGGGGTGCTGGAATAGATATATGTGTTTTTGACCAATAGAACCTTCTATCCTGGCTTATTGTTTTGTTAATTTGCATAGCAGTCATAATGACAGCAATTTGTAAGCGTATAAAATCTTTGTGCTAATCTCTTTAAAATCAAGGTACCGCCCAGGTACAGGCGACAAAGCTGGATTAGGATTGCTGCCAACAATGGCAGAAACATAATACCACTACGTCCTCCTGGAAACCGAGGTAATAGTTGCAATGGCGATTAAAGTGGCCTAGTGCTAAGTTCATCAGAAGTCGGTGCAACCCCCGGATATGGGATGTAACACAGCGAAACGCGGAAACGGAATCTTGCAAAAACCAGTTCAAATTTGAGTGGGGGTTTATCTCCCCTATGCTGGGGCCTAAGACGTACATAATTATAAGCAAATCCATAGAAGCGGTTCGCAGTAGGCGGTGGCTGGAATGGATAGTGGATCCAAAACCGGGACATAAAAGGGCAATTACAATAACAAGAGATACGATTTCATCATTATAAAACTGATTTCTGCACATTTGTTTTGTTACTGAGCTTTAAAATTGAAGATGATGCATGGTCAATATTGCTTCCTCCTAAGGATCTTTTCACTATATTAAAAAGCATATACTTGTAATCATTATTATATCATCAAACAACTATGAAAAGGTATACATTAACGGTTGTGTGTTTGACATTAAACTCGATCTTTCATATGTGTTTACCAACAGCTTCAATTCACGATGATGGATACCCATGACCTCTGCGAGTCCTTAGAACCAACAAATAGCAAATTATTTGTTATTTATCAATTTATATCCTCTAACAAATTACAAATGGAACTTAGTATAAATTATGCAAAATGGAATTATGAGTAGGCTTTGACATTCAGAAATTTCCCAGCGGGCATAGTCGTTTAGAGCGATGCGAACGACGTTGGCACGTCGGAAACAGGTCGACGGTTTTTTTTTTATAAATTTAGCGAAAAAGTGCAAAATTGATCGACGTTTAAGCACGACGTCAAATCGATTGCATGTTCGACACAAATAGTGTGTAAATTTCGAAAACTCTCGACGTCTTTTCGACGTTCCAGCGTCGATGGGGCCCACTGGGTCATTTCCTGGTATTTAGTGTTTTGTTAACATCTTCAATAGGACAGCCTTCTAAGAAAGATCGTTCGAAGCTGTACGATGGGCTCCCGTCTTGAATTTGGAGCATGGTTTGAAAATAGAAATGCCAGATATGGTTTTTTATGGTCAAAGATATTATAACTCATTCTTGAATTTTTACCACTTTATCATAAATTCGTATGCATCTCAGTAGGTACACTACCAGCCCAGGCATATATATAAAAAAAGCAACAGGACCTGACCCCCTGCAGCCGAATAATGTGAAAGTACGCCATCGATATGGTACCACTCCGGAAGAAGATTTTGCAAAAGTTCAGGACACTCGTTATAGTACAACCTGATTTTGTTATTGCCAACATTAACTCACTTATAAATGACTTCAGGAGTATTGGGCATCCATAAGAATAAAGTCCTCTATCAATAAACATCGGTTTATTGTAAGGTACTAGCGGAGGCCGCGCTTAGCGCGGGCTCCCGTTATTGAGTGAACCGGAGCGATCACTGAAACTGAATCGATCACGAAGAAGTGACACACTATGCATGGCGAGACTGCACCAAACCCGTATCCCTGAACTTTAGGACTCCCCGAGATCGAAATTTGTATTTTTACCTTTAATACCTCAAATTCCAGCAGTACTATCATATCCTAAGTCATAATAGGTACCGTGCTAAAGAAAAGTCAAATAACTGAATATTTAATACCGTATAAACTTCCGTATATTTTATTTTTTTCTCGTATTTTTTTAATAATAAAACTTAATCCCGTATAAGTTGCCGTGTACTTTTTTTAAAACAAAAGTAGGCCTACTCCCCGTGGGGTAAGATTGTAGTTCCCGGTTCCACATATTTTTCTCATAACTCCTCAAACTCCCCATATAAAGTTTCGCCAGTAGATGCCCCCCCCCCCCCCCCACCCGTCACAACATCCCGTTATTGTTTTTGATTAATCATCGTTGCAGCATACTGAGCTTAGGCCTATATAGTTCCTATTTTCTAAATATTAACACGTCATATTTCGCCCCATAATTTTACTTATATTTTTTTTCAAAACCTGGGGGGTGGGGTAACCCTATAGTATCCATACATACGACAATCAAAGCGAAATAACAAAACATTCTTTCTTTCACACACGTTTGCACTATAAGAGCCTCTGTTGTTAGTTATTTGCGTACCGCATTTCTAAGCGTATTACGCGTAATTGCCCGTTGGCACGCGTAACCACCCGTCGCAAAGCTCTACGCGCCGCTTAGTAACGCGTACAAACAAAGGTTGCCCGCGTAACCACCCGTCGCAACGCACACGGCATACGCGCCGCTTAGTAACGGTACAAAACAAAAATGGTAATTAATCATAGCAACCGAACACAAAAAGGGGGCACATTTTCGTTGATTTTTCAGCTTTTTCAGCCATTCTGATACGGGATTTGTCCAAATATAGCGGTTTACCCGTCCGGTATCCGCAGCACCTTTCATTGTGAATTTGGCGCAATAGGGATCGAAATGGACGGAGCCTTTGCGAACATACATACATACAACATTGGCAAATTATCGTAAAGATTAGGATGAGCACGTTAGGTTTAGATAAATTGATGATTGCTGCCAAACACAATGTAGTGTAACAGCTGAAGATCTGGCAAAATCCATCGATGACTATAACGGCTTGATTCAAATTGTATTGGATTTTTTTCAAAAACCCTTTGACCGAGCCTGGCAAATCCAAACTACATCGTAACGGTTTCGGGTGGTTAAGAGAAACTTAATGTGTCTTGTGGATTTAAAAAGGCTCCAGCTTGTGGTAATAGCTCAGTCTTCCGATTGGGTACCGTAACATCAGTGGTACCCCAGGAAAACTATGCTTGGACCTTTCTATTTCTGAAAATTTATAACGGATCTATCAATTGGTTACATCCATACTCCGTCTGCGACGCTTCATGTAAATTCAATCTCCAGAATCAGTGACAGCACCAAACTCAAGGAGACCCTGACCAGCTCTAACAATATAATGCTGGTCAGTGAATTGGCGATGCAGGTTCACGTTGACAAAATGCCATATCTTACTGACGGTTTATACGCATAGGGACGATCTGGGGGAACTCCCTATTTAGAGTGAAGAATATGTGCCTCCGCCATGTGAAAAGTTGAGCCTTTCGAAAAAAGGGGGTCAGTCAGTACACAAACAGAACAAGACACAGGGACATTGGGTATGAAGCTTAAAAAAGGGAACCATTGGATAACAAACTGTAATTATAGGGTTATTGGGGCGAAAAAATTGGTAAAAGAGGGTCATTGGATACACAATTTTAAACTGCAAAACAAGTTAAACTGCAAAAAACATCCTTGTCACCTGGGTCTAATTTGAATCAAAGCAAAAGCCCTGTAAACTACTTATAGGATTCTCAGAATTACAGTATAGACAATGTGCTGTTACCAATCGGAAGGAAGTGGATAAGTGATTTTGAGCTGCAATTTGAAGTAAAAATCCCAACCTGACACTTACTAAAAGTGGGGTCTTTGGGTTGGGAACAATGACTTTTGAAATTAAAAAGGGATCACTGGGTTGTCGGGGTAGCTGGGAATAGGAAAAGGGGATACTGCGCTGATAGCAGGAAGTAAGAAAACGGGGGTCATTGGGTAACAAGTCTGCACAATAACTTTAAAGGGGGTGGTATTGGTTACAAACCGGTTTGAAAAAAGGGGCTCTATCCCGAGGCAAATCCTGATCTGATCAGATGGGGAAGGCCCCCCCCCCCCATATAAATGTGATTACCCATCTATGAGGAAACTGCAGTCTTATGTTTACAGCCTGCTATGAAATTCAAAATGGCCTGTCAGTCACAACCAAAATAATCCAATGTTGGTACAATATTCAAAACCAGAATACAGGCAAAAACTTACATTGCTTGCCTGTCATTTGGATTTAGGCAAATCAGATACAAAAATTAAGGCATGTAAATTAAAATCAGGAAAATTATATAATAGTGCATATAGGCCTTTTTTAAAGTTGTTTAAAAGCCAGTCAGAAGCCACCTAGAACGAGATTTATTACCAACAATATGGAAAGGTGTTAAAAATGGCGGGCATTTTGATATATGTAAATAGGTATCTTCCGCTGATAAAAACTTACTTACTATACTTACTATTAATTTGGGGGGACCTGTAGAAATGCGTCTTGGTAAAAAAAATCGCAATTTTTTTGGAGGTTAACCCAAATATGAATTATTTTACCAGACTCAAAGTATTGTAGTGTGTTTGTATGTTTCTGTGGTAGTGTCTGCCTCAGATATTACTGCAATAAAACAAACAGAGGGCGTACCTAATGAAAAATTGAGTCAATAAAGTTACATTCATCTTTACCTCAAGTATAAATAAGCCTTCCAAAGTTCGAATCTATGTCCAACCCTTTATAATATTCACAGATTCCAGAAAACTAGTGAAAAGTTATACAACACTTGTGAAGCTAAAAACTTTGAAAAAGTAAATGCGAGAAAAATTGTTTGAGTTGCAATTAGTACAGGACATTCCAATGCAGTTTATTTTTCTTTCAAGATCATGTAAATTTTAATTTAATCATTTAGTGTCTAAATGGCTTGGTCTTAAAGATATTACTGCAATGTATCATATAAAACAAAAACAAATTTTTTTGCATATTGTTACAAAGTGGAGCAAACTTTGATGACGTCATCAAATTTTGGCCAATAGACGTCTTAGGTTACAACTTGAAATCAAACATAGTTTTCCTTACTCAGAACACCCAAATGTATATGAGAAGTGTTAAAAATGTGAATAAATCGAATATAAAATATGTGTTATCAGAGAAAAAAGAGTATTTTAGACCTCGGATAAACAGAGAAATTAAGTTTTGAGAAAATTGCCATTGAAAACTCTATTTTGTACATGTGTCAAAGGAAAAAATGAAATTTAAAAGTCTTTAACACACATTGTAAATATCATATAGCTTGCCCAAAATAAAGGAAAATAGGAAGCTTGTGAAAGACTCATATTCAAATATTGCAAGAAAATAAAATAGTAAAAATTTCAGATTTTTCCCCCAAAAATTTGCTGAACGTCATCTTATTGCGTAATAGCTATTTTTTTGCAATCCCGGAATTTACGACCTCTGGATTCTTAATCCTGAGGTTTTAAAAAACCAGTTAATGTTAGTCTGCAAAAAGTTCTTTCGAGGTAAACCTTCCCTTCTTTTCTACAGTGCTTGGGAGCCCTGACTATTATTAAACTGGTACATGAAAAGTATTTGCACATGAAGATATGCAAACTTGTGGGGAAACTGGGAAGGAGGGAGAAGAAAAAGAGGGGTCATTGGAGCACTATAGATTTTAAAAATGGGTCTGGGTGAATAGCCCTGTGAATAGGTAGCGACAGCAGCACAAAAAGGTTTCATTGTGTACAAGCCATGCCAGTTTCAAAAAGGGTCGATCATGATGCACATCCTGCATAACCGTAGTGGAATGCCCCCCCAGTGTTGGTCAGACTCAGCAATCAGATGTGGGAAAGAGCGTTGCCTAGGGTTTAGGGTGATTGCCTCTGGGAAAATTTTACCATCAAAATTCCAGGGTTCAAATACGGTGGGGTCGTGCACTTGCTGGGATTTATTCGGGTAATATAAATTCTGGATTTGATCGTATACAGCGCTTGATTAAGTACAGAATACCGCGCTCCTCCATGGTTCACTTGGAATTGGGAAAATGGATCATGAGATCCCGTCCGCGGAGGGGACGTTAAGCCGTCGGTCCGTGTACCAGAGAGTCACAACTGTACAATGTACATCGCGGTCAGTGTCGAATAGAGTAGGGTGTAAACCCGGACTGTTCCCAATCCGCCAGCACTCAAATAGCGGGCCATGTTAGGAGCGTCCGTATAATGGATACACGCGGCCCCGGATCAGCACACTAGCGGAATAAATCCTGGACACCACCACAAAAGCCATTGACCAAGACTTGTGGATACGAGCAAACAAAAATCAGCATTTTAAACTTGCCGAGCAGGAGCCATAGAACACTGACTACACGTTGGGTTAACTCAATCACTGAGACTGACATAAATGCATACAAATGGCCTTCAAATAAAACCAAAAAAAAAAACAAACAAAATGGGGCAGTGGGGGTTGTTAGGACACGATCTGCCTCGATTTGGGCATTGGGGATTTCCAAACCGTGACTTTGGGCGGGAAAAATTGCTACTGCATTTACTATGGCATTCTGGTCCCCAGTGCATTTAAAAAAATCATCTCTTTAAACTTGTTCAAAAATCTTAGTAATACCATGATAAATGAAGAAAAAAAATTATTGGCTTCAAAATCCGTCGGGGTTAGTGGATTATTAACCCCGCAAGCAAAAATAGTGTAATTTCCAATAACGGTCATTTAGATTTAAACATTCCTGACCAGGCCTAGATCTTTAGTCAATCGTGGTGTAACCGATTTCGATATGCGAGAGACAGCCCATCCTAACCGTATAAGTTTTAGAAACACGACTAGCACCACTGAAGTTGTGCCGTTTTGATTTGCTGTTGCTTAGGTTGCATTTCCCTACCACCCCTGAAATGGGGCTGTATGTCTTGTTACTAAAAGAGGTGGAGAGTTCAAATTTGTCTCCCTAGGTGTTGACAACGCATTGTGGTCCTCTCCAAAGTACAATAGAATAGTAGACAACCTGATCAGGTCTGTAAGTTCTGTAAGAATTACTGAAATGCTCTTGACAATATGGCACTACATGGACAAGATCTGTTTCAGTTTGTGAAGGAATGCAAGGTATTTTAAACCCATGGGCACAAAAACACTATGATACCATTCTTGATTGGCTCATTTACATGACAAAGCATGAGATAGCCCTTGGAGAACCATCCAAAAAATAGGTGCTTAAGGGGCTGCCTCAGTTGCGCTGGTCAAACTCCTCTGGAGCAATTTAACTGTTAAATTTGAATTAGCATGTAGTTCATAAAGACCCAATCATTTGTCCTTCTATAGCCTCTTCCAGTATCCACATCAAGTAGAAGATTTCTGTCAAGGGGCAGCCTAAAATCGAAAATAGTCTTTTGTATCTTGTTCAATTCTTGTGGGAAAATCACAGTTGATAAAGTATTGAAATTGCTAGTGCTTCTATGTTACAAATTTGTGAAATTTTGAGTTCAAATGGTTTTTTTGGGTACTTTTTGTATTTTTGCCCTGATTTACAACGGGGGTGACAGTTAGTAGGCATTTTTTTGCAAGCAGCATCACTTGTCCCTAGCGTTATCTGTTAATAATGCTAGCCTTGATGCATTTGCGGTATAATGTTGACCTTATTGTGTTTTGTCAGTGCGCTGGCATGTTTAGCTAGGTTCACAGACTTAGAGCGTGGTTCTACTGCCGACATGGCAAAAAACGCGGCTTTTGAGGACCCGCATGGGAACCCGGCTTTGTTCCGCTACCTCAGCTGTTTCTATGAAGGCACATACCGGTATTTGCATGCTCGACTGCACTTACCTCTATCATGCTTTCGTCGACCGACCCAGCAACAATCATCCCCCGTTGCCAGAAACTTCTCCATGCATTTCTTCTCTTGAGGTGTGTTTTAGCTGTTAGTGCCTATTCCCACTTACTTATCATAATACAGTGTTGAAGTTTATTTTGTATTTCCTTTAAGGGATGTTACTACCAGTACTAGGTGTACGTACAAGAATTACTACTGTTCATCATAAATTTTTTGTGTTGATTCCCTTCTGTATGAAATAATATGCCTAACTGCTGATGATTTGACCACGCGCGTAGCGGAAGTCGCATTACTGGCGCGGCCGTTTGGCATCATTCTGCGCAACACGTGCAAATGCCGTCTATCTCTTGTTTCTACTGGTGAAATAGGGGTATGCAACACGGCAAAAACCTTCTAAGAGTGGGTTTGATTTAGTATCGGTATCCGCGGTCGGCGCTAAAATAGCGGTTCGGGAGCTGTTTTCTACTGAGGCAGGATAACGGATCGCCCGCTTCTGAGCGGAACGTCCCCAGTAGAAACACTCTCTAGCAAGGACACACCCATGTCTGTTTGTGTAACACATCAGTACCTTCTTTCAGTTGTACAGACTAGACTAGTAGTACATGCCTGTACTAGTAGGTTTAAGATATATTTATAGCCTTAACTAATGTAACATTTCTTACATGAGTATTTAAAAAAATGTTTTTATATTTCATCAGAATGTAAACTTATGCTATTTTCTATAATAAATCCCATTGTCATGCACCCCTATAAGAGAATTTTGACACTACTGACGCTCATAGTTAATATCCTCTAACCCTTGTAAAATCCAATTATTTCTTTCTCAATTAAAATAAATGTTCTGGAATTTCTGGGTGTGGTGTGTGTATGTGTCCTGTCTGTGTATGTGTTGTCCTGCTATGCCTTTCTGTGCCCATCTCTTTGGCTGTCATCATGTGGGTATGTGTGTGCCTACACGTGTGTGTGTGTGGGTTTGTAACAAATGTCAAAATATTAACAATTGAACAAATCTGTTTGCTCCAAGCAAGAACCAAGAAACTAATTTGTATGTTGTGTGTTGTGTGTGTGTGGTTGTGTGTTTGTGTGTGTCTGGTATTATGTATGTATGTATGTAATGTATGTATGGTCAGTATGTTAGTCTGTAGTATGTATGTATTTCTGTTGTCTGTATGTCTGTAATGTATGTTAGGTCTGTATGTATGTAGCATGTATGCCTGTCTGCATGTATGCGTATGCAGGTATGCATGTATGCATGTATGCATGTTAGGCGGTATCCAGTATGCATGTAGGCATGTATCATGTAGGCATGGATCATGTATCTGTCTCTGTATGCTGTGTGTATGGTGTATTGTACCAAAGTCAAAAATAAGAATTACATTGAACAAAGTTGCTCAGAGCAAGCCCCAAGAACCATTTGTATGTATGTTGGCAGGCATGTTTGTATGGGTGTGTGGGAGTGTGTGTGCGTGCATGCGTGTATGCATGTATTGCATGCAATGCATGCTGCATGCATACATCTTAGGCGTAATTTAGCTAATGGAACTAATTAGTGGACTGTTAGTTCAAAAGTTATCCTTTGTCCTCACACTAGCTTTTTTTTCAACAGAATATTAACCTAAATAATTATAGCAAGAGTGAATACTTAGGTTAATAGTTTTAGACATTCTTTATAGTGTTTACATTTAAAACATACAAATGTTTTGTCTTTATTTAGCCGGTCATTTGATTAATGTTGTAAGTTAGTTTCTCTCTCCTCTCCTGCCCAAGCTCTTGAGCCAATTTCAACTAAATTAGGTCAGAGAACCCTTGGTCCAAGGTTCATACTGGGTGTTCACAGATTGGGCCAATATTAAAGACACGATCCAGTGATTTGCTAAATCAGCAAATCGAAAAAAAAATCATCCAAAAATCAGATTTTAAAACCTGTACGGTACAAGTACAGGTATCCCAACATACCGGCAAAGATAAGACCAAGAAGCAACCTAATAAGGACAGAACTCGGAGATTTTTAGTCATACTGTCCGAACGGACACTACTACAACAACGTATTGAATGGAGAATCGTATCGTTGAACACTGCCGTTTCCGTCCTTTTCTTTCAATTTCTACAGCTGGAAAAGGTAAACTTATGAAGAATGTTCTACAGACTTACTCCTTCACTTTTGGAAATCCCTCTTCCTGCAAATCAATTTTTTTCAAATCACTGATAGTTCTTTAAACACTTTAAGTGTATGGGGGCGTCCACGTGGCCCACATTGTTTTTTTGTGAGGGCCATTTTTAATGGTCAAGTCAATTTTTGTCCAAATTTATGCAATTGCCCTAAATTCAGTTCGCGAGTAATTTTGGTGGCAAAAAATCAAATCGGCCATGGCGTTATTATCTAATTTTTGGCGGCACTATTCGAAAAAATTTTCGCCTTAAATCGTACTTGAGGAACTTTAAAAAAAATCAAGCAATAGTGAATGTATTGATGATTTCCTATTATGAACCAAATTTTATAATGGAACAATTCTCTTCAGGAAATTACTCTATTAGCTCATGGTGGTTTTTGTATGATTATATGTCCAGAAAGCTTAAACTCTATCAGATCCACTAATTGAAGGTCCAGGAACATCATTTGGTTGGTACATAATTCCCACTGACGGCCGCAAATGCTGAAATGGCCACGGCCCCTTTTTGGGGGTCACGCCCCTTTGACGAAGTACTACTGACTGTATCTACAGAACCGTGGACCTAAAAGGTTGAGAGACCACTCAAAATGTGCGGAAGGGCCACATTATGGGGGGTCACGTGAATACATTTTTTAATATCCAAACACATACACAGTTTTTAAGATAAATTGTTCAAAAAACTATTTCACCATTTCGCGCATACAATTATGAATGAATTCATATGGTTTTCATGCAAACAGGAAGGGGTGAGTTCACCATAACACCTGGATTTGGCTAACTCTCCTCATGGATAATTATTAGGATAACTAAGGGTGGTCCCGAAAGAAAATTCATATTCCTTTCCGATTCCAAACGGCAGCCCGTAAAAAAATTGTTTAACCTTGAGCAAAATTGGGTAATATAGGTGAAAACTGTTCATGTTTAATGCCGTTATAACAGTGTATTTGCTCCATAACCATCATTATAGCTATTATCTGATTTGTATTGCACAGAACTATTGACCCTATTGGATCTCAATGGATATAATCAGCATTTTATGGTTACTCTCTTTCTTTCGTTTTAATATGAGGGGTCAAAAATGGTCCCACCATCGTAAAGTGAATAGATTTTTTTATCCATTTTATAGGGACCTCATAGCGAGTTTTAAGTGCTGCCGAAGGGTCTTTAAATGATCTGAAAGCACTAACTGCATTCCATTGACCATGAAACAGGCAACTATCAAAATTTCCATGACCCCAAAAGTTGACAACAAAATTGCCCCCCCCCACACCCCCCCCCACCCGTGGATCCGCAATGACAAAGGGCTAAAATTACCCAACTGAAAACTGAGACGACAGCCATTAGTAGGATAGAGACGTTCATTGCTCTTAAAGAGCACTTCCTTGAGATTCAGAATTATTGAAATTGTATTTTGTAATTTAGATTTCTTCACATTTGAATTTAAACTAAACGATATCAAGTCACTTTACTTCAGGATTGACGGTATCATCAACCCGTACCATGGCGGAAATGGCAGTGCATCCACATACTCACATAAAGGTGGGGTGGGGCAAGAATCAAGAGATTTCCCGAAATTCTTGTACTTGCATGAGGACGATGATTATGTACGAGGGGTGGGGGGTCCTTGGGGCGGAGCTCCGAAAGGTCCTGGGTTTGTTTCCATTACACTATTAGGAACAATTAGTGTTTCAGAGCACAATTTCCCTGTTTTCCTTCTTGTTCCGTCGTTCCCCTTTCATCTTTCTCTTCTTCCCACCATTCTCTCTTTCCTTTGCCCATCTCTTCTTCCTATTTCCCCTTTTTGTTTCTGTCTTTCCCTTTGCGTCTTCCCCTTATTTTTATTTTGCTCCCTTTTCCCTTCCCCATTTTGGGCTCTCCTTCCTCGATTTATGTGTGGTGTGTTGGGGGGGGGAAGCTTTCCCCCTGCCCCTCTTTTTTCATTTGAGCCACAAAAGGGGCCCACTTTTAGGGTCATGAATTGTTTTTAGCCTTCTTCATGGTAACCGGTGTGGCAGGAGATATAGTCCTCAGGGCTCACATCCGGGAACATGGTGAACAATAGGGCATCCGATTCAGTTGACTCTTCATCGCCCCATTAGTTTTTACGCTTTCTTCTGTTGTCGTCTATGGAGGCCCATACTATTATACCTGCCGGACTATGATTACTTCACACCGGCATGTAGTTAGTGCTTTAGATTATTTAAATATCATTCAGCAGCTTACCCTTGCCATTAGCCCCTCAAAATGAAAAGTAACACACGGTAGAAGTCGCTATTAATATAAAAAAAAATCCCGACACGCGGCGTGAGCCGTCTAAGTTCAGGTTATTTTAGGGGGTCTTCATTTATGCCCGTTATCAATTCAATGGTCCCAATGCACTGCAGTTAGTGCTTTTAGAATCATTTAAAGATCCTTCAGCAGCATTTAACGTTGCTGCTGAAGGGACTTTAAACTTAACATACTTAAGTCCAAAAAATTGGAAAACAATATATTTTTCACTTTACGATGGGCCGTTTTTGACCACGCCCCCCCCCAATGAAAACGAAGGAGTGAAACATTAATGCTATTATCTCCCGTTGAATTCCAATGGTCAATGCTCTGTGCAATGCAACGTATAACTGATTAAGTTGTGGAGTCAATACACTTTTAACAGCACTTACAAATGCACCGTTTTTTTCACCTAATATTACGCTTATATTACGCGATATTTGCTCGAAAGTTCACAAACATTTTTTGAGGGCTGTCATTATTTGAGAGAACTGAAAGGACTATGATTTTTCTTTTTGTGCCTACCCTTAAGCTACCCCAAAATTCCCCTGAGAGACAGTTAGTTAGAAGCAAAATCCAAGGTGATAAATGGTGAACTCCGCTTCTGTTTTGGCATGAAAAACCTAACCTACATTCAGTAATAATTGTATAGTGCGCGATATGGTGAAATAAGTTTTTGACAATTATCTTAGAAACCTTTGGACTTTTGGATATAAAACTGTATTACTGACCCCCCATAAATGTGGCCTATACCGCACATTGAGTGGTCTCGCAACTTCCTGTCCAACTGTCTGTAGATAACAGTCAGTAGTACTTCGTTTAAAAAGGGAGGCGTGACCCCCCAAAAGGGGGCGTGGCCAGTTCAGCATTTTCGGCGTCAGTGGGAATTATTGTTACCAACCACTATTGTTCCTGGACGCTTAATTAGGGATTCCTGAAGAGTTTAGCTCTGGACATAAATGGATACAACAACCACCATGAGCTACTAGAGTAAAATGGTTTTTCTTTTTATGTGTTTGTGGTGGAGATTTGGGTGCGCATTGCAAAAATCGGTTTTTGGACCGCTAAAATGCATAAGACTTTTATACACTTGCTTTAAGGGGCATTCTTTGAAAATCTATTAATTTGTTTTTTGTGTCACAGATATATTGCTATAATCACCAACCTTGGTCAGAAGGTCACATGCATTGAACCAAATTCAGCTAGAAGAATCACTCAACCGCTGACTTGTGACCCATATCTATGGGTCACGAGTCAGCGTTTGCACCACATATATGGGGTGTTAACAGACACATAAGCTAGTAAATCTCAATTCCCTTGGCACAGTTCAGTAGCTTTCATTCACCAATGTATTTATGGTTTTGGGGATGATATATGATTATACCCAGATCACACAAGGTCAGTTCATGTCAATTTATGTACAAGTACAACCCACTGAACTGTGTCCTTGGTGGATGAGCATATAGCAACTCATAGTGAGATTGGGTCAAAGCTCATGTGTGCCAATTAAAGGGCATTTTGGCAGTTTTTGTAAACTTATATAATTTGTTTCTCTTCTGCCTAAACAATTGAGCCGATTGCAGCCTAGCTTGGTCAGAAAAGCCACTGACTCATGGGGTGTGTTCAGGGAATGACGCCCATTGACCCTTATATGACCTTTTTACCCCATCATACAATGTTACATATTTTGTGATCACAAAGAGGGGCAAGACTTGTGGTTTGAGAACCACCGTGTTCTTAATTACCAAAATTGTTTATACCAAGTTAATTTGTTTATCATAGTATTTCCCATTGTACGTAAAGTAAGGTTGTCACAAAAACATTGTCCTCTTTGAATACCATCACTTGATAGGCTTCTGCATCATTGATGCTCTGGTTTACAGCCCTTGAATTTTCACATGGAATGTGGGGAAATTGATTGTGGTAAATGACTTAAAGCTTGAGTTCTAATAATGGGACATGATTAAATTAATAAATATTTTTAAGTTAACTTTGGGTTATCAAGAAGAAGCCCTACTTGAATTTAAAAATATAGATATGTTTAAAATAGTTTGTTTAAATATTCCCTCTTTCAGAGGTAGAGTGAGTGTGACCATGGGTCTGCTAGTAAGGTCAAGTTCCCAAAGTGCTACAACTTGGTCGTAAAACTTTCAATGCCAATTAGTGAAATGGTTTACTTGAAAGATGTATACCAGATGATCAAGAAGGCCCTTTAAATGTATCTGTGTAAACCATTATCCATAGAACCATGGCTTACAGTACCTCTGATTTAGACGCAGACCATGTTTACTGACTTTTGATACAAAAGTAATGGTATTTGCTGTTCAACCAACTTCAGTTGTGAGCTGGTTTAGACCAGGAGTGACAGAATGCACTGGCGTACCCTGGGGGGGGGGGGGCCCAGTTCTCAAGAAAAAAGAGGAAGGAAGAATTTAAGAGGAAGGGAGAAAGAAAAAAGAGGAAAAGAGAAGGAGAAAAGAAGAAGAAAAAGAACAACAAATGGATGATTTTATGCTTCATTTATTTGATTTTTTTCATGCAAACGCGGATCAAAAAGTGTCGGAAGAAGTACGCAAGGAAAGGCGTTTTCAGGTCTTGAAAACCCTAAAACCTCAGGAGCTTCAGAGGGCTCTGCCCCCTGGACCCCCGCCGGGCGTTGCCCCTGGACCCCACCAGGGGCCCTAAGGCGGGTCCCTGGACCCCACCCGTTAGTCGCTTCGCTCTCATGGTTCGAAACATCTTTAGTCCAGCCCCCTCAAAAAAATTTCCTGGGCACGCCTATGGAATGGCAGAATGTTTTTGAAGAGTGCTTTCTTTTTGTACCTTATAGTTTCCAAAGCAGTCTTAGAGAAACTTCATCTGTGTGTGTTGAACTAATGAATTTCACATTTTCATGTTTGAAGATGAAAGGAATGGTGTATAAACTCTGAGATCAGTGATGCTGTATGGGAGTGAGACATGGTGTTTGAGGAAAAGTGAGATGGGGATTTTGAGAAGAACAGAGAGAGCAATGATGAGAGCGATGTGAAGTTCATGGATAGGATGAAGACTGAGGACTTGGTGCAAATGTTTGGTTTGGAAGAAGTGGTGGCAGCAGTTGGCAAAGACGAGTGTACGTTTTTATGGGCATGTTCTGAGGAAATGATGATGAGCATGTTTAAGAAGGGCTGTTGAGTTCGAGGTGGTTGGTTTGAGGAAGAGGGGATGACCAAAGAAGACATGGAAGAAGCAAGTGGAGGAGGAGAGTAGGAGGGTTGGGTTGAGGATGGAGGATACATTGAATCGGGCGAACTGGAAGGGTGGAGTAATTAGGGCGATTGCTACGAGTGTGAGGTAAATCCTGCCACCCCCATTTTACAGGGACAAAACGGATTTAAACTTGGATTTACTACTACTACAAAATGTTGCAAAAAGTTAGGACTATGCCTTAGAAAAAATTTTGCCTCTCTGGGAACAACATAACCAATGAGAATTATGACAAATGACTCAGAATAGACCACAAACTTGAGTAGTGCTGGGACCTGTAAACGTTTAAACGTATACACGAACGGAAGGGTAACTAAACGTTTAGAAAAATTCCACTTACACGGTTACACGTCAGCAAACCCTACAAATTTCAGATTATTTTAATTGCTGAAGTCAAATTTTCACCAAAATCACCCGCCGTCAGAGAAAAATAAAGTTAACAGTTCCAATGCTGCTTCTAGAAATGGTTTCCGACTTTTACGGAAACAGGGAAATCCCCGTTTACCAAGTTCTTGTACGTGAGTGGAGCGACTTCGGCATATACATCGCAAATCACGGCCCCAATTATGCGGTGCTTCAATTACAGACCTGGGATCTACAAAATAGGTAACTTGAATGGCAGCTCCCACAGTGATTCGTCGTTTGGGATCTTTGGGATATTCAACTGCTTTATTTTGGATTAAAACATAACAAAGGTAAGTACAAACAACATTTTATGGTTCAAGATGATATTTGTGATGGAATGCAAAGCCGGGTAACCCGATTACGAACGATTTATGGTGCAAGAATTGCATTTGCGTTTTAAGCGCCAAATTCGGCAGTCGTTAACTTGTTATGACCTTTTAAACGTTTAAACGAACGAAAATATAGACTGTGTAAACGGATAGGAAATTAAACGGTAACTCCCAGCTCTAAACTTGAGAAGCAAAACAAATATTGCCAGACAAACTTGATCAAGAGTGGAGAGTGTACTTCACAAATAATATTGGTATACAACAAGGTGCAACATGTATGCACAACCCATTCTGTATTCTGTATCATAGAAAATGGGTAGGAACAGCAATCGGTCCAAACATGTTTCTTGATACCCGCAATCTTAACCCCCTGAGATCTACCACTTTCCTTACAGGCTTATTACTTGATATAGCATGGCATAACCTCCGAGTAACCAATCAGAATGGGCCTTCTAGTTCTATATACCTGTACACACCTTCAAGCTTTTCTTACCATGTCTCTGATTGGCTAAATACCAATAAAATCGGCCGGTAGACCTTGGGGGATAACTTTCAGTTTAGTTTCACCTGGCTTACTTTCAAGCCCTCCAGCATATCGTGATCCCTCGCTATTTTGATTGTACATTTTGGACTCAATTATAGTTAGAATGCAATTAGCAAGTGCTGTGGCTGTGGCAGGAGAAAAGTTACCATGTTATTAGCCCACATGCTAAGCTAGGGGATGGACGGTTGTCTTTTATTGATCTTTGCCGCCTTCAAAACTACTTGTACACACATGGCGCCGACCTCAAGAAAGAAGTGAAGGTGTTCATGCTGATGTACTTTTTCTTAGTTTGGAATATATTTTTGCATTACAGAAGAGGCACTGTACCACAGTACCAATCCCATTTATTGCAGTGTACCAACACATTATTACTCTTATTAGTAGAAAAGAAAAATTAAATTTTAGGGCAAAGATAAGTCACATGCACTATGATTATTCAAACATGTGACAAGATGTACATACCCACCGTTTTATGAAAACACGCTTTATACCAGAAGTTGCAAACCCACCTTTTTGTTGAGTCGCCATGCCATGTACACCAACACACGCCTATATATTATATCGTGGGGTCCGATTTGGCTACTGTACCTCTCCAGAACCCTGTCCAGAACAGCGCACTAAGGCTCAGAGTACATGCGTATTTTGTACTGAAATCAGAAAATAATGAATAAACCGCTTGAAATGTGCACAGAAACTTTCTGTGAAATGATATTCTGAACTGAACCGTACGTTAAAATGATCTAAAACGTAGCGTTTTCCATTCAAATTCTACCCACCGCCCGGTCACAATTTGATGCCTTATTTTGTCTTGATCCGGAAGTCGTGTCTACAAAATAGGAGTGGCTAAGGTCAATAATGCTAATACATGCTCTGATTGGTTAATTATATAATTATATTAATTTATGTTCGTTAGTTATAAAGACTAAAGTTTCTCAGAAATTGGTTTGCGCAAGTCTAAACCTGTTGTGTAAACCTACGCTTTTTATTTATAACCTACGCTTTTGACTAAAATGTGCATTTTAGCAGGGAAATTTTTAAACCCACCCTTTTTGGAATTTAGCCGACTTGTGTAACCCACGCTTTCTAATGCGTGGGTTACCAACTATGAATGGCCTTATGTTGTGCCGTATTTAGCTTAAAATTGGATGTTTTGTGAATGATGGTCCTTTGCGATTTTGTCCCCATGTGTCTTCATTTGATGATGATGCAATCACTGTATCCGCAGGCTTAGTGCATTTTTCTCACACAGTGCATTGGTGTTTTATGGTGTTTTTGCTTGAGTGCGAGCTGTAAGAGATTACTTCCAGAGAGACACCTGTGATTTTCCAATGTTGTGAACGAGGCTGAGATATTAACATATTTGAGATGTTTTCAGATACATACATTTGTGGCATACTGCTCGAAATATAAACAATAACAATCGCTGATTTGACCAATAATTATGAATAGGATTTCATTGTTACTCCTTTTTTGATAACGATAACGCATGTTGATTTGAACAAGGCTTGGTGGCCAGGCTGGTGGCGCTATACATGTACCTCAACAAGTCAACATTGTCTATGGGCTCAGACGATGGCGGCCAAGACTCTTTCAATATAGCAACTCATCAAAATGAACCAAACATCACTTTGACTTTGACAGATGTACTCTGCAGCTCCTCAACAGTTTGGTCAAATGCAGAGGTTAGTGAGTGCGCTAGACGTTAGTTAGATGCTGAAGGTTTGGTTTCTTAGATACTTGATTGTTTCTTCTTTAAATGCTTCAGTTCAGTTGTGATATTGACGAGGGTTTCAGGTAGACAGTTCCATTCGGGTTTGTTGTACATCAAGCCCCTGCGCGAGTTCACATTGGTGTGTTAACACCAAGTGGTCCTATGTCTTGTATGGTGTTTGGTTTGGTACAATTAGACAGGGGTCTGACAAATCATTTGTCTATCTGGCCTTTTGGGGGCTAAACTTAGCCTATGGCCAACATGACTCTGGGGCTAGATACAAGGATGCTACAGGCACTAAAGAAAATAGCATATTTTGAGCCTCTGCCTAGGATGGCTGGGTGAAAGTTTGTGATTGCAATTTAATTTTGTTACACAATCTTTTTTTCCTGAATGTATTTTGGGGAAAAAAAAACAAAATTACATCCAGACCGCCCGGTATATGAACTCTCCCTTATTTAAAAGGTCTACTTACCCAATACAATGTATTGTATTTTAATGGATGCCCATCAGACAAAAGAAAAAGTACATTTATTCTATTCGTCTCTTTTATCTCTTTATCAGAGACAATTTGCCCAAATTCCATGCAACAAAGAGTACAAAAACTGTATAGAATTCCAACAAGCACTGAAATATCATATCACAAATGTAATAAAATTTGAACAACTTAAGAGTGAAATTACTGTGCGTGTTTGTGTGTGAATTTTAAATGTTGTTGAAGAGGGAGAAAAGATTTCTGGCACACAAATGTCTGCTTCCTTCCTTTTTGACAAATTGCCGTCATTTTAGCTGTAGATCATAAATGGCGCCTGACATTGTACGCTATTCACATAACCAAAATTGATTTTCAGAAAGTAACACACACTGGTACAAAAATTGTTTACCAGTTTTCTTTATTTTGGTGTATTTGGGGCTGAA
This sequence comes from Ophioderma brevispina, assembly GCA_023653785.1. Taxonomy (NCBI): domain Eukaryota; kingdom Metazoa; phylum Echinodermata; class Ophiuroidea; order Amphilepidida; family Ophiodermatidae; genus Ophioderma; species Ophioderma brevispina. The sequence goes on along the minus strand of JAMKCH010034510.1, from coordinate 32,018 downwards.
GTGTTGAGAACTTTCTATAGTTGATTCAGGGCTCAAAATCAAGGGTAATGCGGGAAATAGTGCCTGGACTAAGAATGACTTCTTTTTGTCAAAATGGCATGTTTCGACGGAAATTTGTTACTCCTAGGGCATTTTTACTAAAAAGCAAAATACTTTCTTTTTAATTTATCCACTGTAAATTTCAGTACTCTTTGATCTGAAAAGAAAATTCTTGGCTGACTAAAAACAATATGGGTTGTTTACAGTTGTAACCAGAGATTATTTGGGCTTTTGTACTAATAAAAGGGGGTACATATTGAACTCTTTCCAAATAAAAGATCCTTGCTATATGTCATTGACAAAATAGTAAATAGTATGTTGTGAAGTAAGAAGTTAAAAAATGTGGGTAATTAACATAACATTAAGAATTTTCAAACTTCTACCACACCACAACATAAATTGACAGTCAATGAAAAATTCACTGACCAGGATGGTCAGTGAATTAAAATTAAAAAAAAACCTGACAGTCTACATGTACCTACTCTAATATTTTTCCACTGTTACGGTAAACAAACATTTCTAGGCCTTATATAGCCTTAGCTTAACCAGTTGGGATCTGAGGGGAGCAGAAGCCACCAGAATCCACCTTGATAAGCGGCAGCTTGCCCTAGCCCTGCTCAGGGGCGGAGCCAGGGAAAAATCATAGGAGGGGCAAAACTTTACACGATTAACGATTATAGTTTAAAAAACCCAAATTTTTATGCAATTTCTTGCTTATACCCGTTGTTCCTGAATTTTGAAACTCTTAGGGGGTGGCTGCCCCCTTGCAATCCACTGGCGCCACCCCTGGCACTCACTGCTCTGTTCTGGTATACACGAATCCGACGGCGACTATGATCGCCCCTACGCCGTGGGCGGCGTACTCACCATCTGCCATGACTGGGGGGGCATCTTTTGCATTTCTCGTTATACACCACGTTTACGTTGTAAGTGTTACCACAAAGAAGCGAGAAGCGATAATTTTGATCAGTTCTGACGGCAAAAATCAACACTATTTCACTGTTATCCATTGTAGACATCATGGGCAGCTCAGGAAAAAATTGTAAATTTCTTGGCTGCACAAATAGCGATAAAAAGTTACAAAAATGGAAACGAACTGCGTGTGAAATTCACTCGCAAAGGACACATGAAGAATGTGAATGTCTGCAGCCGTACCAGATGCATCGGTTCCCAAATGAAAAAACCACCGAATCTGCCAAGCTTCTTTTTTTTTCAGGATATTGTGTTTTTCATTTTAGTTTGCTTTAAAGGTGCTTGTTCCGATTTATGTGTATTGTGTTCTCTACTTGATACGAGAGCCTGGCACTTGCACATGCAACCCCATCAAGTACCGTGGGAAACAAACTTGCGGTTTTGATGGTAGATGCAATAATGCATGTTGCAAAGCCCTATTCAATACTGTGCTAATAATTATGGTTAACCACTAAAACGGCAGTTTTTTGTTTATATCTTGGGAATGAAATGGATTTGAGGGCTCAAATTTCATGACGACAATGAGAAAAATACGGTCTTTCATCTGATATCAAAATCGATACTACTTCCGGGTAAATCAGGGGGTCCCTAAGACGATCGGAACACGCACCTTTAAATACGATTGTTGTTTTCACAAAAGTCCATGTTAAAACATAGTTAAATTTAGTTCCACATGTCACATACACAAACCAAAACATCTGAAATCCATTTCAGTCTAAATACCACATTGTAACTCGCTGGTCATTTTCACGTGTACTGATAGTCTAGGCGTAGCATATTCCATGTACAAACGAGACTAATTTTTGTTCAGATCTCCGAAATCGATCACATGGGCATGGAAGTGTCCTTTCTAAAACATCAACAATCCGCATCGGAAGATGTCACGTTTTTCAGCAAATACGATCGGGCTTTGGGAACTATTCAATTTTTCAGGTACACGGAAGATATCAACATTCTTGTGTTACTTTATTTTTGTTCGATTTTTGTTGAAATTTTACGAAAAATAATTTTTTCACGCGGACTGTTATTACCAATTTAAACACAGTATTCTGAACAAGCGTTCATTCTCAGTCACGCAAAGTGGGCGAGGAAAAACCTTCAATTTTTACAACAACAATAAAAACACTTAGCCTGGAATTCAGTTTAGGGCCAAGTCCTGACATCATCCTTCCATAACTCCATGGAAATAACGGTGGAAAAATTGTTAAAAATAGCGAAAAGGTTAGGTTGTAAATTCTTCGTTCGTTAAGCACGTAAAAGGCCAATTGCCGGTATACTGGTGTTTGGTAGCCAGGATTGCCCCCAGCAATGGCGACGACGTAGTGGGTGTCCTTTCGAGGCTGCCTCGTCGGATTCGTGTATAGCGGTCATTGAGTTGGGCAGTCAGCACAACACAAGTGTGTAGGTAGACTACTATGGATCCATTCTTCTCAGCACAAACACTACGTGTAGACACATTCTTCTTGCCCATCCATTGCTCATAATGTTTAAATTTGTTTGGCCAGAGGCATGGGGTATTTTCCCCTCCATTTGTAAAAGTAGAGGAGCAAACTAAAGAGCATATTTTTTCCCTATCTGCTTTCTCTCGTGCTAATTCTGTGGTTATTAAGCAATTGTACTCCGCTAATTGTGCTGGGTATTGTAGCTCATTACAGCGGATGCACGTACAGTGTACAAAACCCATGAAGCTGCGGGGAATTTGACACTTTCTTTATATTTGGTGAAAAGCTTTGGGCGGATGGTTTAACATGTGCATGGACTTGACTTGTAGGGTTTAGGGTTGGAAATTGTTTTGGAGGAAGTAAGTCCTTATGAACTACAAAAAGGGCATTTGGTAGTATAATTGACTCCCCCTGAAAATCTTCTAATAATAGTATTGGGTGGTTTAACCCCCAATGCTTTTTTTTTTGGTTAACACAGCTTAGTGGATAGGGGGGGGGTTGAGTTGAAGATAAATTTAGTGCAAAATGAAAATAAATCTTAGTCTCATAGACACTTGTCTCTGTTTCTTGGTGCCAAATATGTCGGGGGGCTCAGTGGCTGGGATGGGGGGGGGGAAGGCACATGAACCTATGTGAATCCTTTTGGTGTGGTGCAAACATGGACCTTGATATTTTTTGACCAAGACTTTAAACCAGGGAGGGGGGGGGGTGGGGGTGGGGGTTAGGTCTTCCCTTCCCATTCTTCCTCTGTTTTTTAGCCACATGGAGGAGGGAGGTCATGGGACATGTACGTTGCATGTTAAAAAAAACAATCATTCAAACTTTCTGTTTCCACCTTTCATTCCTCTCTCGTTATTTATCCTCCATTATTGACCCCTCTTAGTTAAATCCTTCCCTCTTTGTTCCACCCTTTCTGCTCTCCATTTCCTGGGTTTTCATAGGTGGTTTATTTTCTAAGTCATGAGACTTCTACATAACCCCTATCCAGGCCTGCATTCCCACAGACAGGATTTTTAGGGCATTTTTCAAAATGGGTGAAAATTTTCAGGATTTTTTTAGGGGAGTTGTTGGGACTCCTTTCATGAATGGACTAACTTTTATGAGTCATTTTGACCCAATTATGGAGTCCTTTTAGACACACAAAAAGTCATTTTGGGCGGTGTATAATAATTTTTTTGAGGGGTTGGTGGCCACCCCATACAGGTATACCTCTATCTGACAACTTAGATGGCCGAACTTACTCCCCATGGAAAAATTTAGAAAAAGATAAAATGAGTGCACAAAAAGGATGGGGTCCACAATCAAGTTCTGTTGTTGTAGAGGGAGGGGAAAAGGGAATAGCAACTAATTGGTTAGAGGGGAATGAAACCCTTGTATAACCCATAATAGAGGGACATGGTATATTGCAAGTTGTTAAGGGTACAAGAAAACATGGGCCATACGAAATACCAATCATTCATTTTCCTCCTACCTATCCCCTCCTCGAATCTCCTTGAAAAATCCACCCTGGACAAAGATCAGCTACTTTTGACCAGTTCGCTTAAAGGGGAAGGTTAGAGGTACAGAGACGGATAGAGTTAAGGGCAGGCTTGACATTGCCAGCAGGGAGACAAACCCAGGGCTGCCCCCCCCTCCCCATTGAGGTCTTCCCCTGCTGACCACCCAAGTCCTATAGTCAGGCTATTATTTATGTGAATAAAGTAAGTGATAAGTCTAAATTATCAGCCCTCTCAAAATTTTATCCTTCCTGCCCTTTTCCCAAAACAACCTGTCTTGCTACACTCCTGCCAGAGGCGTAACAGGGGTCACTTGTCAGAGGGGGCAGATGTCCAGGTTTGAGGCAGATTTTCCCAGTTGGAGATGGTTTTGAGGCAGATTTTCCTGTTTGGAGGTGAAAATATCCTGGTGAGCAGGCAAAAAAGAGCTGATTTAGCATGATTTTTTTCAATTTTTTTCTTCCCTGTCAAAGCTCTCTGGGGGTGGCAACCGGCCGCTCCCCCCTGCTACTGCCCCCCATGCTACTGACCCCTGTAGATAGGATAAGATTTGAGGTTGCATGCATCAGGTGCATTGTAATATCTCATTATCAAGACCCAACAGTTCAGAGATCAAAATAGAATCAAATTGATATTGAACTTGACCTGTGAGACTGAGAGTAGGCAGTTTCCCAACCTTCTTTTAAACCAAACAACAATTTTTGGCATAAATGTAGGACAAAAATAAGCATGCCATGTCCAGTTTAGATAGGTGTGGTTTAGTATGCAAACCTCCCTAGGGGAAGATTATTTGAATCTTGGTATTATTGATGAGATCTTGAAAGATAAAACATTTCTGAAGTCGACTGCCATAACAAAAATGACATGTTAACTTTGCTAATACAAACAAAGTCGTCAATTACATTGTTGAAAAAACAGGCAACAAATAAGGTAGCTTAAGTCACCCCCTTTCTCATTTTCATTCTCCTTTTTTTTAATTCCGGAAAGGTGTTTATTAAGACCTCACGAAAATGACGGTGCAAAAAAAAAAAAGTTGTAGTCACTAACCTTGACAGTCCACAATACAATGCTATGGGGTTTGCGTGACAAGCATGACCACTGAAGCCCGAAAAAAGAGAATTGCGCTCGCTATTGACTTGAAAAGTCTTTTGAATTTGGACCAAAAGAAACAAATGGCATCGACCAAAATCTTTTTTTTATGCCCGGAGTTGTTTTATGCATCAGGTTTAGAACTATTGAGTTTCACTATTTCTTTAACATACAGATGTTGACTGAGGAGAACTGGGCCCTATTGTTAATGACAAAAGACCAATTGTGCCCATTAGTCGCATTTTGCTGTGGGGGTATCCCGAGTTTGCACGCAATCGGAGAATTATAAAGTGCACGGTGTACCGACTGTGACAGGGGATGGCTATGGGGTGGATTTCGAGACTAAGACGTAGCCTTGGTTTCTATTCTTGCCATTTCTCACTATACATAACTCTATTATGTGTAATTCAGCTAGGAGGCGTACATTTTGAAGTCCATATTAGGGCTGTATAGAAATTTTAATTCATTAATGTCTGGGTTGAACACGGTTGTTACAATTTGCAGACCAACATTAGATTTGGTTTCTGTTGGTTAATAGAAGTCCTAATTTCTTTAATGCGGTGTAACCAACTTGCAACACATGTTGCTTATTGTTGTACACAGACTGAAATGATGAAATGCAATACATACAATGAATATATGCAGTCCTGTGAGAGTTAAGCATTTTAGCTGATTTCAGCTTTTTTATGCTTTCAAAAAAAAATTTAGCTTTTTATCTTTCATTTTCAGTCTGTTTTTGACCTCTGTACCCAGGGCTGGAAAAGTGCCAAATTTCCTGGGAACAAAATCAAAATTTCCCTGTAAGATTGCAAAATTTCCCTTCAATTGTTTGTATTTCTTTATTTACATGACAAAAATTTCCTTCCAAATGGGAAGATTTCCCGGGAACCAGGTTCCCAGTTCGCGCACTTTTTTCAGCAAAATGGAAAGATTTCCCGGGAACCAGTTCCCAGTTCGCGCCACTTTTTCAGCTTTTTTCAGCTACCTTTTCAAAACCCCAATCTCAGATCTGGGTATGACAGACAACCTGATTCAAATACTGTAGGGAGACCTTTTTCTGACTTCTTCAGCAAGTCAACTTTTTGTGAGGAAATTGCCAATATCAGGTCACCCCTATAAAAAAACAACACAAAACAAAAACAGAAGAAGTCTAGCATCATTATTATAAATGTACACGGTAATTAAACACATTGTTTAGGACCATGGTGTTTTAATTAGTATTTATGTAGCTTTAAAATGTCAATTCTTTCACAATTGATGTCAGATTTGTCTAAACACTCTGTCCAAATGCCTAAACATGTTGAGAGTTTAAAAACAGGATTATTTAGATTTAAGGGGTTTAGATATTAAACATTTTCAGAATGTTAAAAACCTGGTGAATAGTTGTAGAAGGTGTTTAAATTGTATCACTTTTTACAGTGTAAGTCAATGTTTGACTGTGTTTGAGTGTTTTATCTTTGCGAAACCATTTGCCCAATATTTCCTGTTAAGTTACCTTAAGAAATTAACCATTTAAGGAGGTAATTCTTTTTTGTGTGACTTAGAACTATGAGCTGGTCACACACAGGGATTTCTTTAAGAGTGCGTGTATCTATCTGTCTGTGAGCCCGGTGTGTGAGTCTGTCTGTAGTAAAACAGCGGGGAGCCCGCGCTGGCGCGCGCGGGCCCCCGCTAGATGAGTATACCCGCTAAGATAAGTAACTGGAATGTTTTCAGAAGGGGGGGGATATATTCGACCTAATTAGCCACCCAGAGCACGGAACGTCAGTCATGAAGCATGCCACGTTACCAATTATGGACCCTGGAGACCTTTGATCCCCGAAAATGACCCATCAAAAAAGTAGCCTACAAAACCTTGGACGGCAAAGCTCTACCGCCATACCAAAATTGGCTAAGTTACCTCTAAGGACCCCGGATGACCTTTGACCCCAAAATGGAACCCCTCGAAAACATGAACACTTAAATCGTATGGTGTGAAAAAAAGCTCTACCACCATCCCAAAATCCTATCCATACGTCAAAGCACGGCCAAGTTACCCAATAATGGACCCCTGAATGACCTTTGACCCCAATGACCCCTCGAAAAAAGTGACCTATTAAACTCGTACGGCAAAACTCTACCACCGTCCCAAAACTCATATCCATAGTCAAAGCAGGGCCAAGTTACCCGATAATGACCCCTGGATGACCTTGACCCCCAAATGACCCCTCGAAAACGTGACCACTAAACTGTACGGCAAAACTCTTACCACCCTCCCAAAACTCTATCATACCTCAAAAGCACGGCGAAGCTACCCAATAATGAACCCCTGTGGATGACCTTGACCCCCAAATGACCCCGCGAAAACGTGACACTAAACTCGTACGGCGAAACTCCACCACACCAAAAAACTCATATCCATAGTCAAAGCACGGCCAAGAGTTCCCGATAATGGACCATGGATGACCTTTGAACCCTAATGACCTCTCGAAAACATGACAACTAAACTCGTACAGCGAAAATTACCCCATACCAAAACTCATATCCAAATAACATCAACGCACGGCCAAGTTACCCAATAATGACCCCTAGATGACCTTTGACACCCCAAATGACCCCTCGAAAACGTGACCACAACCTCGTACGTCCGAGCTCTACCACCATACCAAAATTCATAACCCGTATGTTAAAGGACGGCAAACGCATACCGACATACAACAAACAAATCCAAACACACACCACACACCAACAAACAACCCACAAAGTTGGGTTTTTAGTATATAGATGTTAACCCTAAATCTCATGCAATTGACCCACTGTTTTTTCCACATATGTATGCACATTTTCATGGACAGTTGAATACAAGAGAAGATATCAGTAGCTTCACACAAGCATTGCTTCCAATGGAAGTTTTGTACAGGTAGTCATGTGATCGTTAGAGAAACATTCTTAAAATGGAAGTTTGTGATCAGTACTGTCAATTAGCCATGCTTCATCTCTAAAAGTTCACATCAGTAGTGTACAAAAACCTCCATTGGAAGCAATGCATTGTGGGAAAGCTACTGAAATCTTCTCTTGTTGAAACAGTGGTCCTGGAGTAATGTACCACAGCCAGAAGACACATGCGTTCGGTTGACACAAGCGAGTTGTCAAATTGTTCTTCACCGGAGGGAGTGAAGGAATAAGGGAAGAGAGGGGAAAGAAAAAAAAAAGTAGGAAACTGTTGGTCTTACCCAGGAGCCTTTGGGCCCTACTCCCACGACCGGGGAATCACGCTGCGGAGTGTCATGGCCCCGACCAACAATTTGTGCCCATATGTGTGTTTGTTGATGATGTCATTGCTGCATTAGGGACTTCTTAGCGCATTTTTCTCAATCAGTGATTTGGGTTTTTGCTGTTAGTGAGTTAGGGTTAGTATGGCTTACCTTTTCATGAAGTGTAACATCCATGTAGGTGTGGCAAAAAAAAGATTTAAATTGAGACAATTAAAACAAAACTTCTGTTATTAGGGAAGACAACATAATTTGTGCAATATGAAGAGTTGATCATCTTTCTAGTTTAAGCAAAACTTTTTTCATTCTGCAAATTCTGATAAAGGAGCCCTCTTTGACAAGAAATCTGAACATATACCTACCCATATATTCAAAATAAATTGTTGTAATCCTTTGTTGCAGTCAGAAATGGGATAGAAATTGTAACTATTGCATCTAGAGTAAATGGTCTGTCAGTTTATCTTTAAGGAATTTCTATAGTGTTCTGTGACAATTTGTTGTTGAATTTCAGATCCATACAAGGTTTAGCAAACCATGCATCACGTCTGTTGCGTCGCTCTTAGCATGTCATATACTGTAGTTAAAAAGAAGCCAAGTGCAATCTTAACAATAGAGATTGAATGTTGGGATTAACTGGTCTTTTGAGCACCTTTCATTTCTTTTCCAAATGTAAAACAAAATAGTTAAGTGATATAGTGTGTGACCTTTCTAGGCTCCCACAATTTCCCGCTCAATGCATTTATGATGCGACGTCGTAAAAAAGATGTTCTGCAGATTAATCACAATTTCCTTATTTTGTGCTGAAAGTTTTAATTGCCATCAGAACAATAATGCAGTCAGAAAAGAAACAAAATATTTCCAAATTGGTATGCTGGGAGTAGCCAATTATTAGGATGATGTGTGTGTATGTGGAACAACTTGAATATAGCTCTAGTCTGATGCACATTTTTAGTTGTTAAAGGTGCTGGTTCGGTGTTCCGATTTATGTCTATTGTGTTTTCTACTTGATATGAGAGCATGGCAATTTGCACATTACTCCCATCACAAGTACCATGGGAAACAAACTGGGGTTTGATGGTAGAAGAAAAGCAATTATGCATATTGCAAAGTCCTTTCAATACTGTGCTCTATCTTGGGAATGAAAGGGGACTGAGGGCTCAAATTTCAGGATGACAAAATAATACAGCTTTTCACTCTGTCATCAAAGTGGATACTACTTCTGGGGAAAATGGGGGGGGGGGGGGGCAAAGGCTGTCGAACAGCACCTTTAAGTGTTAAATACTGGCAAGCAAGTTGTAAATAAAGTCAATGGTAAAATCACAGGACTAGCCAAAGCTAGTCTTGTGGGCAAGTTTAAAAAGTTAATCACAAGGCCCTATTATACCACGATTTGATTGTTATCCCTAGGGTTTATTGCAGAAGAAAATGGACAAATCAGAGACATGTGGTCGCACGAAAAGCTTAGGGACTTGCAGATGGAGATACCGGTACATAACGTCTATTTTGATTGTTGCTCAGAGTTATATCATGCAAATGAGCCAATCGGAGAGAACTGGTAATGAGCCAAACAGACAGACATACATAGATAGATAGATAGTTCCGATCGTCTTTGGGACCCCCCTGATTTACCCGGGGAAGTAGTATGTAGCGAGTTGATATCAGATGAAAGGCCATATTTTTCTCACATGTCGTCTTGAAATTTGAGGCCCCTCAAATCCATTTCATGTCCAACAAAGATATAAAACAACTAGACCTGGGGACAGATCTAATTTACAAGACAGACGTATTGGGAATGGATGGTGATTCCCCTTAATGACCCCTTGAGGGGACCTTGACCTTTGACCCATGTAACCTGACCAATTGTCACAAGTGTCATTAAATGTATTTTTAACAGTGGTTAACAACTTTACAAGGATCAATATATTGAGCTTTCAACTCAATCCAAGCATGTCAGGGATTGACTTTTCACCCTATAAAGGTGACCTGGGTCACGGGATTGGGAGGTCAAATGTACTTGTTCTGTATTATGATGCCACAAGGATTACCTGACCAAGTTCTAAGCTCAAATCGAGCTGTTGTAGAATTGACCTTTGACCTTGAACTTTGACATTTGGGGTTCCGATAGCTATTCATAGACCTCTTCTATATTAATGTTGCATCACTGTAGTAATATAACGGGCTTTATCTGTCATATAGGCTGAGATATCTAGCCAATTTGGTCTTATTTTGAGAATTTTTGGCAAACCTTGACCTTTGACCACCATTAATAACTTTGATCCAGGTTATAAAAAAAACCTCCGTGTACACAACAAAATAGCATTGTTCCAAACAAATAACAATATAAAAATTCTACTATGCTTAGTTCTGGAGATAAAAATTTTGAAATTAATTGACCTTAAAAAAAACCTGAATGACTTAAATACCTTTGACCTCCAACTAAAAAACCTGCTACACCAGGTATCAGAAAGCAAATCTCAGTTAATTACTGTACTAGTGTTTTGAATTTGAGATTAAAAAATTTTGAATATTTGGAATATTTTGGTTTTTGACGAGTTGCCTTCCCCCTTCATTACCTTTGACCCCCATGCCGAGCACACGTTTGTGAAGGGGCTTAAGCTGCTAGGCCTCATATGTATGAGTCACGAGACCATCAAACGTTGCATATACCAGATGCATTTTTAAAGATTTTTTAAGATTTTTCACATTAAGACCGGAAGTATCTCCTTAATGACACACCAGATGACCCTCGACCCATAACTTTTGTAAGGGTCTCAAGCTGCTCCACATGCGTGAGTCACGTTACCATGCAAGGTAAACTGTATGAGGAGATACATTTTAAAAAAAATCACACTTTTGACCCCTGTACCCCTAGATGACCCAAACAGGGGTCAACGCCATATGACATACTGGAAGACTCAGTGGTCATTTGGAGCGAGTCTAGTTAGAATACTTCAAACCAGTCCTGAGCTAGACCAATAATGACCGTGGTTTCAGAAAGAAGAAGAAGACGAAGAACTAGACCTGGGGACAGATCTAATTTTACAAGACGGCCATATGGGAATGGATGGTGATCCCTTAATGACCCATTGAGGTGCCTTGCTTTGACACCTGTAAGGGTGGGTTGCCTTCAGATATGGTCCAAAGTCATTAAATGTATTTTTACGTGTTTCACAACTTTTACCAAGGAATCAATATTATTGGTTTCAACTCAATCCAATCAGTCGGCATTTGAAACCTTTTTCACGCACCTATAACTGAACCCCTGGCTCCGGAATGGGGTTCACTGTACTGATCTGTATTTTGATGCCACGAGTGATTCCCTGACAAATTGCAGCTCAATTGGAGTTGTTTTTAGATTTGACCTTTGACCTTGAACTTTGACCTTGGGGTCGAGACTCTCATTGACCTCTTTTATTCCATTATTTTACATCAACTGCGCAAAACGTAACGGCCTTATCTGTCTTCTAGTGCTGTGACGTGTATCCGTTTAAAAACTTTACACGAACGAAAGGCTCACTACACGTTTAGAAATTCACTACACATTACCCGTCAGCCAACCCTACTAACTTTTTTTCAGTATTATATTAATTGCTGAAGTTCAAAATTTCACCAAAATTTACCCAGCCGTCAGTTGAAAAGTAAAGTTACCGATTCCAATGCTTCTTCTAGAATGGTTTCCGACTTTTACGGAAAACAGGGAAATCCCCGTTACCAAGGACTTTCTTGTACGTGAGTGGAGAGACTTCGGTATATGCACCGCATAACACAGCAAACAGGTGCTTCAGTTACAGAGGGATCTACAAAATAGGTTTTAAATGACCGCGCTATGGAAGCTCCCAATATTGATCGTCTGTTTGAGATTAGTGGGATATTATTTTGGATTAAACATAACATAGGTAAGTAAAACAACCATTTATGGTTCAAGATGATATTTATGCTCGAATGCAAAGCCGGGTAATGCGATTACGAATGATTTATGTGTTGCAGAAGATTGCATTTGCGTGGAAGCGCAAATTCGGCAAGTCGTTTAACTGTTATGACGGTAAACGTTTAACGAACGGAAATACAGACCGTGTGAAACGGATAGGAAATTACACTGTAACTCCCAGCTCTACTGTCTTCTATAGGCTGAGATATAGCCATTTGGTCTGATTTTTAGATTTTTTACAAAATTGACCATTTGACCCCCTTATGACCTTGACCCCCAAAGAAAAAACCTAATATACACTGCAAAAACAATTTTTTTTTCATTGTTCCAATTAAATAAAGAAATCTATTATGCTTAATTCTGGAGATAAAAATTCTTGAAGCTATTTAGCTTAAAAAACCGGAATGACCTTTAACTGACCTTTGACCCCAAAAATTAAAAATACCTTGCACACACCAGTAAATTAATACCAATCTGAAGGTCATGTACTCTACAATGTTTATATGTTGAGCATAAAATTTTTTTTATATTTTTAGTTTTTGACTGGATGACCTTAAGCCTTGACCCACATGCCGAGACAAACTTCGGTGAAGGGTCGTAAGCTGCTCCATATGTACACGTCACATTAAACATGAAACATTGCATATAGCAGACAGCAATTTTGAAGATTTTTCAATTTTTTCCACATTAAGACCGGAAGTGTGCCTCCATTAATGACCCCAGATTGGACCTCTCGAACCATAACTTTTGTGAAGGGTACCAAGCTGCTTCATATAGAGTCCACTGTTACCATTGCAGTTTAAACTGTAGGAGGAGATACAGTTTAAAAAACTCACTCTTTTGACCCCTGTGACCCTAGTGACCCCAAAACAGGGGTCAAAGTCAAATGAGATAAAGCGGAAGACTCAGCGGTCATTTGCTGCAAGTCTAGTTAAAATACGTCAAACCATGTCTGAGCAGGACGCAATAATGACGTAGTTGCCAGAAAGAAAGAAGAAGAAAGAACCGGAAGAAGAAGAAGAATCAGAAAGCAAGAAAGAAACCCATCAAAAAATCAGAACAAGACGGCTGAAGGCCCCCCGTCTTGTAAAAAGAAAGAACCAATCAAAAACAGAACAAGACGGCCTGAAGGCCGTCTTGTAATAAAAAAACCGACAGTTTATGGTTAACCATCGATATTAGCATAGTATTGAATAGGGCTTGCAACATGCCTTATTGCGTCCACCATCAAAACTGCAAGTTCGTTTCCCACGGTACTTGATGGGGTGTATGTGCAAGTGCCAGGCTCTAATATCAAGTAGAGAACACAATACACATAAATCGGAACAAGCACCTTTAAGAGGGCTAAAGAAATGTTGGCTGTTTCTGGGCTCCATACAGGTGTTTACAGGTAGGTTAACGCTTAACAGTATCAACCCAGAGGGTGTATTGAGTCAATCCCACAATGCACCAGTTTTGGGAAATTTCACCTAAAAAGGGTCATGTGATCCCAGAAAAATTCTATTCTTAACACATAAAAATCCTGACTTTATGCTCATTTTAGCCCACAAAGCATTAGTACTTAGGGAATTTTTTGCATAATCATGAAATGACTTGTGATTCTTGAACTTTTAGAACACTTTCTATCCCTAAGTACTGGCATGTGTTTAGTACAGCACAGTATAGGCACATTGCAATGCATTATGGGATTGATTCAAAACACCCTCTGGTATCAACCTAACTGTAAGCCAGCAAGTCTGTCAGTCAGTCAACTCCCATGTTTCTTCAGAACAGTGGCTTTCCGTGACAGTCACAGCTTGAGCAAACTGCTTTGTTTAATAAATGGTATATTTGATGGCAAAATATTTGGAAAAGGAGTTTTGAGTATAGGTACCCACAACAATGGGATATTGCATAAACTATTAGTGTACAGTATGTACAGGGAGACTAGTCAAACTAGGATTTTCTGTTATTTACTATAAATGGTTGAAACTGATTGAGTAAAAGTCCTTGTATTTGTCCAAGAAAGTTTCTAATGAAAGTTTTGGAAGGGAGATTTTGTGGCAACCCCATTTATTTAAATATGAAGCACCTGATGCCTGGTGGATTTTTACTTGTTTTGTTGTCATTATGTAGCGCATACCTCTTGAAGATATAAAATTAAATACTTATGCACCTTTCAAATGTTTCCACCATCTTCATAAAGGATTGCAACAGGGGACTGTGAAAGTTAGTAGGTAAACCAAAGTTTTAAATCCAGTTTTGACCCGCCAATGGGGGGTGGCCGGATTCATCTCACATTCACAGTAGTACTGTAGTGTGAATATTTATTGGAGGAAAAGATAATTGATCGAATGCTCTTCCTGACGTCAATGCGCTGGATGGCCGCCATTAGCTCTCCAGAGCTGACGCCCTTGTAGGTAGACATTCGTTTTAATTCTACCAGGGTAACCAGCTACCCTCCTCACCAGATTTCCTTAGAAACCCAATGGGGGTGATGTTTTAGACATCGAAAACCCGGCCCTGGGACAGGTAGTACTGGTTACCAGGATACCAGTAGCAGGCCCTCAAAGAAAACCTGACCTGGCAAACCAAGTTAAAACCTAATTAAAAATCAATAATTATTCCTCCCCCCCCCCCCCAACACACACACTTACACATTACCAGCCAATTGATTGGTTAGCCAGAAGGGGATTTTGCCATAACAGATTCTGTCACTGTCTTCGTTGCTATACTGCCCACATCCATGGTCCAATTTTGATGACTCTTGCACCAAAAGACCTTAGAAGGTAACATTACAGGCTACATCTTGTGTAGGTTACACATCTGTAGGTCAAAGGTCATATCTGTGAAACTAGTATTCTGATTTTAATCCCCTTTAATGCAATGTAAAATCTCTTATCTTCCCCATAGCTTTTCAAACAAGTGACATGTGATGTACATATTGACCGACTTCATATCGGTCAATAGAATCATAGGCCCAAGCTCATCTAGCCTCTAATGACCCATATGTGACCTTTGACCCTGTAAGGTGTTTGTCCCTGCCAGATTATCTTTTAGGTTTTAACTTGCAGTATTTTTTACAGATGTAAGTTGACAAAATGTGTAGTGGTAGCAAAATAATGGGGTCGATACTATCAGATAGCCCACCTGTTTGTAGGGATTCACACCTCTGTAATGGGTGTGACCTATTTACTTACTCATTTGAGGTGAGAATTAATGTATTGCTTGTATGCCGAGACCTGTCTTAAAAGTCACCTGTTGTAAACATTAAGGCATTCAGGTATGAACTACGTCTTCTGCACCGTATCATTCCCACATAAGGGCGTTTCTCTCGCCTCAGCACTAGGCGGGTCGCCTCTCCCGATTTAGTAAATGTGATGAAGCTTGAAAATAAAAATAGACTACATGATAAGGTAAATAGATCTATGCCTAGATTTGCCTTTTTGTCACCAGTTCTTGTGAGTGAAAGTTCAGACCTTGGCAACTGGCGTTGTCACTTTTTGGGTAGGAGTGCGTAACCTAACAAAGAGGTGTTTATCCTTATCAAACAGAATGGATGGCTAGCGAGCTAGGTTAATGCTTAGTTTTGATGTTTTCACATGTACATGGTGGTAGTAGTTGTAATAATTGTAGCAGAAGTAATTGTACATATACATCTGCACTTTGTGGGGTACACTATGAATTAAATGTGTATAAGAACAGTATAAAATACAGCAAGGTGGGGGAGGTGGCGTAACCAGGTGGGGGCAGAGTTTCCCCCCTCTGAATAAAAAATAGGGGAAATCGGGAAATAAAACATGGATATTCATGTTAAAATCAGCCCCTTTTGTGATTCTTTTGCCCTGTGACTGGGAAATTTTTGCTTGCAATCGGGACATTTGTTGCAAATACATGGCGAGGTAAAAAGGATGAGTTAGGAAAAAGTGAGTTAGCACCATGATGGATGGGAAATTACCCATGTTATATACAAATTTTATCATGCTTTTGTAAGTAAACTCAAGATATGACATCAAGCATGCACCCTCCCCTTTTGAGGCAACCATCCAGACCTACTGGTATGATCTTTGAGGCCCGGTCCCTCAACTCAACATAAAAAGTGGAAAACCATGTGAGTTCTAAATTTGAGCAAAAGGGGTATATTTTTTTACTGTCATCAAGGACCGCGAAATCACGAAAAAAAGGGGTATTCTGAGCATCCGTCTCCGCGAAATTTAAAAAAAAAGGGCATTTCACAGAATTGGTCGTGGTCGTCTACAAACTTTTACAGGAACATTTGTTTATCTTTGTTGCATTTTCATTCAAAAGTTAAATCATTAGTACATGATTGTATTGTAATTAATCCCAATTAAAGACAGGATCATCTGGGAGTACAGCAGACACAAAGTAATATTGATACTTGTATGTTTTGTTCTTAAAATGTTAATTATAAGAGTCATTGAAAAGGGGTGTCTGAAAATCTTGTCATTGAAACCTTGAAATAGGGGGTATTTTTAAACCCCCCTGGATTTTGTCATCGATTTTGCCAAAAAGGGGGGGGTAAAATCAATGAAAAATCATTGGAAAGGGGGGTTTTGAAAAAATGAAGAACTCGCATGGTTACCACTTTCTATGTTGAGTTGAGGGACCGGGTTTGAGGGCAGGTGTAAGTATTTTCTGGAATAGCCTATTTAATCTCAAGGCAAACTGTTTAATGGGACCAATTGACTCGTACTACCAAATGTGTTCACTCAAGTTTGCATTTAATATTTTCAGACCACAAAATTTGAACAAATGGTGTCTAGGAGAAAACAAAAGATGTGAAAATTTTGACCGGAACAAGCGGTTTGCTTGTCTCACCGCTCGCATTGTA
Organism: Ophioderma brevispina; assembly: GCA_023653785.1. NCBI lineage: Eukaryota > Metazoa > Echinodermata > Ophiuroidea > Amphilepidida > Ophiodermatidae > Ophioderma > Ophioderma brevispina. The sequence continues at coordinate 14,970 of JAMKCH010034510.1, read as the reverse complement.
TATTTTATATAGTTTTGCTCATTATGAGTACGGGAAGGTAATAGGTGGCAGCTCTTTTAAATGATAATGCATGTACTCATATTAAGAAAAAAAATGCCCGTCTCCAAAGTAGTTTACCAACCAACTGAATGGCATGGTCATCAGTTGTTCATCAGCCATGTAATGAAAAATGCGCATTAAAATAATTACACACCAATCTTTGTCAAAGTTTACCCCATTTTCATCCATGTTTCCTCCATACACAACATTGTGTAATTACTGTGCAGGGTTAGAATTTTGATGCAAATCCATTCTCGCAAACCTAGGAAGTTTATGTACAAATTAAATGGAGGAGGATCTGAGATCTAAACAGATTGTCGCATCTTTCCATGAATTTCTAACCTTGCTGTGTAAGATATAAATATTATAGACATTAATATAATATTTATCATCCGGGGGGGGGGGGGGGGGGGGGGTAGGACACGATCTGCTCGATTTAGGCATTGGGGATTTCCAAACGGTAATTTGAGGGAACTGCTACGTGCATTTACTATGGCAGTCTTGGTCCCAGTGACATTAACAAATCATCTCTTAAACCTTTGTTCAAAAGATCTTAGTAATATCATGATAAATTAAGAAAAAAATATTGACTTCAAAATCTGTCGGGGTTAGTGGATTAACCCCGCTGCAAAATAGAGTAATTTCCAATAATGGTCATTTAGATTTAAATATTTGTGACCAGTCCTAGTCTTTAGTCAAGTCTGTGTGTAACCGTTCGATATGCGTAAGAGCACCCTCCTACTGTTAAGTCTTTGAAACAGACTAGCACCCGGAAGTTGATGCCGTTTTGAATTTGCTGTTGCTGTTAGGTTGGCATGTCCTACCCCCCTGTTATCATCCACATAATATTTATCATCCACATGAATTCCAAAGCTAAAATCTGACATATAGAAAGTTTTTTAATTTGTGTATTTTTTTCCTACATGAGTAAAATATTAAAACACAACTGTAGGATTGTGCAGGGACAATAGTCTTTGCATTATGCCATTGTCAGCACTCATTGTGGTTCTCTTTTGTAGTCAAGGACTTCCCTATTGTACTGCATTATGACCTCTGTAATGAAACCTTTTCACTAATTTTAGGCTGAGTGAAGTTAGCATAGTGGAGTCATATTGTTGGGAATTGTTGATATGAATATAACTACACAAAAGGGGTATTCTGCTCAATGTTAAATGTGTTATTCATCTGTTGTTCAGGGCTTTTGTGATGGAGAAATAATTTGGTAATCGTATGACTGGATTATGACCGAGTTCTGAAAGAGTGATTCATGTTTTGGCTAGCAACCCTAAGGTGGGTCATTACCCTGATGTCGGGGGGAAGGACGCCTGATGTTTGATACTAGAGTTGGGATTTTAGAGGTTGCCGGGCTCCTGTGAAGTTCTATGGAAAAAAATCCCCAAATCGGCATTAATTTGCATGATTGATTCCTCCAAAACCGCTTGATGAATTCCTTCAATTTTTACCATGACGCCAAGAAAAAAAAAAAAAAAAAAACAAAAAAGACGTCATTTTAAGCAATTTTGTTCTGCGAACTTTTAGTTCGTAGAAGAAATTTGGAGAAAAATGCATTTGAAAATTCAATTTTCGCGCTATTCAAAAATCCTTAGAATGCTAGGACGTTATTTAATTCAAATTTAGTCTCATTCTCATGTATTTGGGGTCCAACCACACATATCGACTTCACGAGGTTCGAGCACGAAAGGTATACAAACCACATGAGGATACCGCGCTCATGCAACACAACATATACCTGACGTATTGACAGGATCTGCTCTATCGCACCACATTTTGCCCAAATTTCCTTTCCAAGACGTGATTTGTCATAGCTGATTGCATGTTTTCGTGAAAGTAACGTATAGGATTCGTTTTTATGGGTGTGAGTTTTGTCAGCAAAAACCTGTTTCGCCCACAGTTTGACAGAAAAATCACTGTATCATGAGACTTTAACACCATAGAATCTATATTGTTACTGGGTATTTATATAGGGTGCTAATTTTCCGAAATGCTGTACGTGGATGCCAAATAAATACGACCTCCCCCCCTGCCTGATATGATGATTTTTGGTTCCTCAATTTTGGCACTTGTTTGTTTCTTCTTCCAATTATCCAACTATTGAAAAGGATAAATGCCAGTAAAATACTGGAGAAATTCAGTCAGAATTATAAATAGGTAATGCTGTAGGATATGTTTTACGGAGTGATAATTTTCTAGCCAGCATGCACAGGGATCTAGCCACTCCAAGAGAAATATGCAGTCTTGAATTGATAAGGTGTGAATGGTTTCCTGGCTCATATAGATGATTTGTTGTAAAACTTTTGCTTTTGACTTTATTAGTGGTCTATGAAGTAATGTAAATTTGAATGTTGCTTATGATAATCAAATACCAATTGAAAGAAACTTCAAGAAAGAGTACATTATATTGTGATACATTCTACAAACCACAAGAAAGGTCAAAGGTCATTTAGAGGTCAATTGCATAAAATTGCCCTGTGACTACCAAATTTGGTCTAAAGGATGACTGACCGAAGAACAAACAATCTGAAGGCAGGAGAAGTCAAAACAACATAGGTCAAAGGTCACACACATAGGTCAAAGGTCACACACATAGGTCAAAGGTCACACACATAGGTCAAAGGTCACACACATAGGTCAAAGGTCACAGGGAAATTAACTAGTACCACTAGAAAAAGCATGGGTTGCTTGGCATCATAAAAATCACATGTTAAAGACACCATCAGTTATCCACCAGGAAGTGTCAAACTATTTTGAAAAAAAAAAATTTGTAGGAATAGGTGGAAGTTTGGTAGATTTTTCATAATTTTTTTTTCAACTGAAAAATTGACAGAAAGGAAGAAAACTAGCAGTGTTCAAAGAAATCTCATGTTGTAAGTGTCTGTATGGACAGTATGACAAAAAATGTCAAATTTTTGTCCTTATTGATACTACTCTGGATTATCACTTGTAGGGTATTTAGGTTACCCCCCTGCTTGTCACAGACATGCAAATATCTGCTTTTTGATGATTTTTTTTTCAATTTTCTGTTTTCGCCAATCACTGGGCCATGTTAGGAGCGTCCGTATCATGGATATACTCGGCCACGGATCAGCTTACTCAGTTGAATGAATCATGACACCACTGCAAGCCATTACAAATGTCTTGTGGATAGATACGCTAAGCAGAAGCGCCAATCACTGATAGTGGCCTTTCCAAAAAAATTCTGCCAAGTTGAATTGAAACCTCCTGGGTACCTCAGAATTGTAGAAAAGCTTAAAGGTGCCTCCTACAGGAAGGTCTATTTTAAGTGGTTCCTATAGCGGTTTCATCATGTTAGATCAATTAATGAGCAATCAGAGATGCTGTAAGAAAAATGTAGACTTCAAAGGGTTAATTCATAGACCAGCTCAATCAGCCAAACAATAGCAGGTCAAACATGACTCACACATTACCTTAGGTGATTTTAAAAGTCATTTGCTTTTGTTAGGTGTAATTACCCAATGCAAATTGTTCCTACCCAAAGCTTAGCAGGCCTATACAATGAGTCATTTACTCAACAATGGAGTGGTTTAGCATATTGTACCTTGGCCACAAGTGTACCATCTATGTGAAAATGCACATAACACTAGCATGGCTGAATTCTGTACCTAGGCCACCAAATGTACCATATCTAGTGCAAAACTAGGTGATGTTCCGTCTTCATGCATTGTTTCCATATTTGTTTTGTCATTTTATGCTATTTAGTTATGATCGTTAGTAGCAGGTTTGTGACTAGGACCCCTATTACTTCTCCTTATTCCATCACAAGTGAATTAGTCATGTAACTAAGTTTATGCATTTGGTCATGGATAGTGAACCTACCCAGTGAGTTTTTCATTTGAGTTATTCACCGCAGTTGGTCATCAAAGTTTGTCATTATTTTTTTTTGGGGGGGGAGAGAGAAGGACTTCCATTTACAGAAACCCTAACTTCCCTTACTGAATTTACTGGGTACTTTGCCAACAGGCACAGACAGGCATAGAAAGAGTTTTGAAATATTAAATCCCACAAAGCGTATTGCTGAAGTGAGGTAAATCCGGCCACCCATGTTTAGCGGGGGACAAACCGGAGGTAAAAACTAACTAAACAAACGAGCTGCATGCAAAGGCACTCATGCTTCTCTGTGCTGCACAATTGTTATCAACTGGCTACAAGTGGTATCTGTTTTAAGGGAGGTTAGCTACACTGGGGTAGGTTGGCGGCAGATACTGGGTACAATTAATATTGGTCGACCAAACAAAAGTGAGGGCACTTTTCGCTCATAACTTCCAAGCCCAAATGTTCTTTAGTGCTAGGATTTAACGGTGCGGTAAAATAGTGGCTTTCTTCAGACACAAATGTTGAACAATGGTAAAGTAGCTGTTCTGGGCAAGAGGCTATTAGCATTTGGACCAACACACCTTTAAAAACAACATCTTTTTTACGTGCTATAACGTGCAAAAGTTATTTAACAGTTATAAGCCTAACATAGTTAATGCAAAAGGACAAGGGGTTACACTGATGCCAAAAAGTAGTCCACATTTTTTAGATTTGACGTTTAATTATGGGGTTAAAGTTATTTGCTGTTTTTTCTTGAACTTAAAAGTATTTTTTTCATCTTGGTAACCCATGGTTTCTTGAAAGCTAAGTGGCAGCCTAATCTGATTCCAAACCTTTTGAAATGGCAAGTAGAGGTTGTAACCAGTCTGTACTTCCAAGGAAGTAGTATCAAAACAAGTGGGCAGTCCTCTGTGGTGTTCACTGCTGGAGCTGCTGAGTGGAAATTGTAAACAAGGGAAGTTCTGTGCAATTCTCTTGGTTCTTGTAAAGTAAACGCTTGATTTAATGTTGGCACCATATGACCCTTGGGTCAAAGGTCATCTTTGGTCATTTTGAGGTCATTGTTGGTCATGTATTAAATTACTTTGAATGCTTTTATATACAGAAAGGATTACCAAGTTTTATACTGATATAGAAGTCTAGTGGGCCATACGGGAAACCACAGAGATCTTTGCCCGGGAAGAAACAGTAGAAAATGCAAACTAAGGACCCATTTACATGCTCACAGGAAATTTCCACTCCAGCCAAGAGATCTGCCTCAAAACCCATTCAACTGGGAACTTTGCCTCAAAATGGGAATTTACCCCTAGTTACCACGAAAGAAGAAACACTCCTACGAGACTTGGTAAACTGAAGTCTTGGCTTACAAATATTAAAGCACAGAAAGTGTAACAGATCACGGGAGTACTATACTCGGGCGAGCTTGAAGTATGAAGTTTAATGTTGCGGGAAATATACATTGTACTGACTTCAACAAATGATAGTCGAAGATACAGCTTGTCAGAAGTGAGACAAAGTAGGTATGTTCTTACTGGAATACTTATGAGGGTGTTCAGTTGGTCAGAGGTCATGAAGTGGTCATTGAGGTCATGATGAAAAATGCTAGGAGTGTTTTTCCCACAGAACAGAAAGAAAGGAATATTCATCAGGTGTTCACTAAGGACCCCGTTACACACTATCAACATCTCGTTAATTCAACGAAGCGTAACGAAGGAGTAAACAGTTGACAAGTAGAGTGTGTACGCTATTCCCTTATTTCATCGAAGATTAATTTTGCTTAATTCAAACAAAGCAAATCAGTTCTTCAATTTAAGGGAAAATGGTTATTTCGATTAAGAGATTTACTAGTGTGTACGAACTTCGTGAATTAAGAAGGTGATGTGTGTGGTTGAACATACCAAGGCCAGATTCCAGTAGGCACACTTGTTTCAATCTTTATTAGTTTTCTGCTAGTGTGGACGCAATTGTAGCTTAATTACGTATGTGTGTACCCACGCTTTATTAACTAATCAAGTTAACTAATCTTTCATCGAAATAAGCAATTTTTGCAGGTGGTAAACGGGTCTAATAAGTTGCTCAGAATTGCGCACTTGTTTTTCAGGTCCTTCATCCATAGGGTGTTTTAGTCATCTCCACAATGACATTTTTGGGAAAATTTCGCCTCAATAAGGTAATGTGACCCCACAAAAATCCTTCTTACTACATAAAAACTCCTGACTTTAACACTCATTTTAGCCCACAAGTTTGCTTATAACTTAGGGAATTTTTAGCATGATAATGAAATATCGTGTGGGTCTTAAACTTTTTTAGCACGTATTATCCTTAAGATACTGCAGTTTTAGTACAGTACAGTTTAGGCACATTGCAAAGGCATTATGGGATTGATTCAAAACACCCCTGGTCTTCACGAGACATCAGTATCTGAGCACCATTCAGCATTTTGCTTTATTTAAGGTGTTTGGTCAGGACATCAGCTCAGAACCAGGGCTGAAGACATCAGTAACTGAGCAGCAGTTTTGCTGCAGAGGCGCGAATGGTCGATCATGGTTTAATACCATGGTCAACCAGATAGAACTCTGTGCGTTTGACCATGCCCACTGCACTTGGCATGCTTTGACCATGGAGTCAAAGCATATAGTTTGAGAAAATGGCACCAATTCCAACCTCTGGGTTGGACCATGGTCAGCATTGTCATTTTACCATAGGTTTGACCAGCTCATTGAACATGTTTTTTTTAACCATGCCTTGCCATGGTTAAAACCATAGGTTTCAACCCAGAGGGTGGTATGAGTCAATCCCCACAATCAAGGACCAGTTATGGAAATTTCACAATCACCTAAATAGTTTCATGTGATCCTAACCAAAATCCTTTCTTAACACTGAAAACCCGGACTTTTAACATTTTAACAACTCATTTTCACCCCCCAAAGTTTTAGTAATACTTAGTGATTTTAGCATGATCATTTTTTGTGTCGCTCTAGCTTCTTGTACACTTTGTAATCCCTAAGTACTGACAGAGTTTTGTACAGTACAGTATAGGGCAAAATTGCATTGGCATTATGGGATTGTTCAAAACACCCTCTGGGTTCAACCATAGGTTGAACTGTGATGCCATTTCTCAAACCTAAGTTGACCATGTTCAAAGCATGGCCAATGCAGTGGTCATGGTCCAAGCACGTTTGCCATGATAATATGGTTTTCTCTACATTGGTTGACACTCATGCTAGGCAACCAGCTAGACAACCATGCTAGCATGGTTGACATTTCTCCTGGGTATGTTTGGGTTTTGTTTAGGTTTTCCTCCGGTTGTCAGCTGAGACATCTGTATCTGAGCAGTATTTTGCTTGCTTTAGGTTTCTCTCAAGTCTTCGGCTTCAGACATCATCGTTATTTGAGAAGCACTAACTTTAAGACCATAACCTTTAGTAAGACTGACATCTCCCAATTGATAAGAAAATGATGATGATGTCCTCATTCCTGAAAGAAATATGGTGTCAACTAACCCCTATTTCTCACTTCCTTAAATTTTTTTTTTTTTTTTTTTTTAACTGAGCAGCAGTTTGCTGCAGAGGCGAAATGTCAGCATGGTTTACCATGGTCAACCATGATAGAACTGTGCTTGACCATGGCCAACTGCACTTGGCCATGCTTTGACCATGATCAACTATAGGTTTGAGAAATGGTACCACAGTCCAACCTAAGGTTGCACCTATGGTTGACCAAGGTCCAGCATGGTCATTTTACCATAGTTGACCATGTTCATTGAACATGTTTTGACCATGCTTGACCATGGTTAACCATAGGTTCAACCATAGGTTGAACTGTAGTGCTATTTCTCAAACCTATAGTTGACCATGGTCAAAGCATGGCCAAGTGCAGTTGGCTATGGTCAAGCACAGTTCACCATGGTCAAGCACAGTTCTACCATGGTTGACCATAGTGAACCATGCTAGCATGGTTGACATTTCTCCTGGGTATGTTTGGGTTTTGTTTAGGTTTTCCTCCGGTTGTCAGCTGAGACATCTGTATCTGAGCAGTATCTTGCTTGCTTTAGGTTTCTCTCAAGTCTTCGGCTTCAGACATCATCGTTATTTGAGAAGCACTAACTTCAAGACCATAACCTTTAGTAAGACTGACATCTCCCAATTGATAAGAAAATGATGATGATGTCCTCATTCCTGAAAGAAATATGGTGTCAACTAACCCCTATTTCTCACTTCCTTAAATTAAAATGATTGATAGACAGAGCTGTCAGTTCTCGTGAGGTTTTAGAATGTTGCGGTAATTTGGTTAGCTGTGGATGTTTAAGTTAGAACGGAGAAATGGTGGTAAAATATGTCTTTCTGAATAAAAACAAAGCATAAATTTGGGCAGACTCAGTGGTAACTTAAGTGATGATTTGTGTGTTGCTTAAACAAGACTACCCATCTACCCTACATTTTAATGATTAATAACATAGGCAGACATTTTGAAGCTCGGAGCATTGTGGGGGTTGCGGTTACTTGGGTCACAAAAAAATTGCGGTTCCCCTCTGCATCTTACCCATTTTTTTAGCATACTCAGATTTTTTTTCTACCAACCCTAACACAACCCCAACTGTAGGTTTGTTTTAGAAAAAAAGTTGTTTCTTTGCAAAAATTCTTCATACTAAAATGCACCACTTTGCGAGATGAATTCAGTATTTTGCAACCAAATCCTTCAATATGCAGGTTATTCTGTTGAGGCTGCCAAATTCATATGGTGGTGGCACAATACAAAATTCTTTTCCCATTTTGCCTATTTTGTAACTTCTGAATATTAGTACACATTTTACTATCCAAATGGCTAGGCTGATTTAACTTAAAATTTGTAATTAGATGTTTTTGGCGATAATTATGCTTCCGCCGAGAATTGTGCTTCCAGCAATCAAACATCTTCTGTGACAACTGGTTGCAAAAATTCTAAACTGGGAGTAAAATATGTCTTTGTCAGCAAAAGCATCAAAGCAAATCATAAAGTTTGGCCAAACTCAGCGATATCTTCAACCTTGATTTGTAGTGTTGCTACAACATGACTTTTGTGTGTACATAAGTGGTAGTCAGGAAGTTAAAACTTGGTTGTATGAATAGGCATGGTAGTTTTCTCACCAGTAAACTTGATCCATTTTACATTGATAAAATGCTATCAATTTCAGTTCTAGATTGAGATTGTAGACCTCCCAGAGCTTGCACCAACTTGATAAAAATAGAAGGCGAATTCTTCCTGCAGACACAGGGCTGGGTGGGGGTCACTCATTGACAAAAGTGGTACCAAAGTTGTGTGTGTGTATATGAAGCATGTAAACTGCTATTCTTAATAATCTGTGGAAATTTGTCATTTTATTGGCTTCTCAAAAATAAACGATAGCTAGAGAATGGTTTGTATTAACTGTATTATGTGTTGGTTAAAGTTAACACTTTAGGTCATGCAGATTAAAGATAAATACAATTTTAAACATTTTTTATCAAAAAATTCAAAATTAAGCATTTTTATGCTGGAATGCATTCAAATGAGTCCAAACAAACAAGTCTTGGGTTATTGGTTTTGAGCCCCAAGTCATTTGGGAAGCCATCGCAAAAAACTACTGTCCATTCAATTAGCTTAGACCCTCGGTTTTTAATTAATATTAGAGAGGGTATTGGTGTCGGGAAAAATTGTGAAAGAAAAGTTGGTATTCATCTAATTACCCAACAGGATTTGAAGGTGCATGCTGAAAAGTATTTCTTCACACCCAATTCTATTCAATTTCTGCGATTTTGGGCATTGATCCGCAAGGAATTGGAACAGGCCGAATATTCGTAATGAGCATAAACTTTTTCAGGAATGTTCCATTTATAAGATAGGTGTGTAAAACATTGGTGTATCCTTGGTGTAAGACTTGGATGAAAGAAATCAATTAAGGCCATACGGAATAAAGCCCATAAACACTATTCAACTCTATACATGTCTATATTTATTATTTTGTGCAAAAATTACATAACCAACGTTGCATTGCTCTTTGACAGTAGAAGACTTTGATTGAATCATGAACAATGCTTGTAATGTATACATAAATCGTCTATTTTATTCCTGGTCCAAAATATTCGCTTCAAATACAATACATTCTTTGTATTATGTCCCTTATTAAAAGAAGATTACACAATATGTGCAATTCACTGTCCGAACCAAGGTCTTCTGGTCCGCCGATATTGCTAGCAATGGGTATCGCTACATCGATAGTCGCTTTCTACTAATCGATCGTATGTATAATCCCAAAGACCACCCACCTCACTCACATGGTCATATTATTAATTGGCAAACCCGACGTTGTACAGATCATTTTTTTTTGCAACTTGAAGGGGGAAGGGTTAAATTTCATAATTTGTAGGAAAAATTTCCATTCATATGTTTTGAATTTAAAAAACCTGGTGGGTATTACGCGAAATACAAACTTTTCTTTCTTTCACACGATTTTTTCCTGACACCTCTATCTTCGAATATTAATTAAAAATCGCGGTCTAAGCCTATATAATTGAATGGACAAGTACCAACTTAAGGGTTTCAATATATGACAGTGAAAGAGTTAATGACAGGTTCAACCCATGTTCCTTACTGCAGTGTATGTGTGTGTGTGTGTGTTTTCATGAGATTGGGTTGGTGTGTTCTTTCATTAGTGAGTATGAAATTCCTTTTTTTGGGCTTAAAATACTTAGGCCTACCAGCCTACCAATTTAATTCCACGCAGGTGGATGGACCCTGTGGACTCATAACATCACATTCGGCCTATATGTCAAATTGTGCATTAACATTATACTTCCTCCCCTTTGTATTTATGATATGATTATACAAAAATTATGGTACTTGCCCAAAATTTTATTTTTTGCATGCTAGTGGCATACCACCAAAGAGGGCTCTAAATTGTCTTTCATGGGGGGGGGTGGGGATCAGTGGGAAAAAAAGGAATGACGACTATGTGTGAATGGTCAATTATTTGTTGAGAAAAACCCAATCAGATGACTGGAGCAATATAGTCTGTACTATATACATGTATGATTGAAAAAGTTACTGTAATTTTGAATGATAGCAATGATGAGCGCGTTCCAGCAGCAATGTTCATCAACGCTTGAAAAATTGGAATGGATTTACAAAACATCTATTGTCTTCTTTTATCAAATAGCCACCAATCGATAATTATTTAGTAATAAACCGATACACATAATGTTCAAATTGCTCTTATTTTAGTATGCATGCATAGTAGTTCTCCTCTTGTTTTGTTGTTATGATATAAACTCCATCTTTTATTCCGCTTTTTACCTTACCACATAGTGTCAAATGTTTGAAGACTGCACCCCCGGGATAGTTCCACCATGCAGTCCTAAGTGGCAGAGAACAAAACAAGAATTTTGTCCCTGGCTGACTGTTTTTACATTGTATAAATTTAAGGTCTGACCCATAGGCCGCATTCCAAGCATTGGTGATTGCAAAAACAATGTCTTTGTTGTCTTAGAACTGCTGGACTTTCAACACTAAAAAATAACCATCAAGCCTTTGCTGTTTGGTCTGCTTTTGGGTGGAATAAAAGAATTGGAAGTGAACAAAATATTTCATTGTTCTGCCGAGTTTTATTTTAAAGGATTAGTCCCATAATATGCTTCTTGTTTTAAAAGAGTGTGTGTACTTTTTGTATTACTACTCTTATTATGAAAGCTACAAAGCATGTTATTAATGTGGATGTACTTCATAAAGGAGAAAGGGTATTGACGCTTGGGCATTTTTTTTCATCAGATTCTCTTTAATTAAGCCGTATTTTGTAGACAAACAGATTATTAAAGGCTGATTCATCAAGATTTCCCGAGGATGGTCCCTCAATTTCCCTGAACAAATCATGTTATTGCACATACATTGCTTGTTCCACAGGCGTATAATAAGCTAGTAATCAAACTGTGTGAACTAAAGCCTCAAATGCATGTCCAAATCGAAATCCATCTGCCTTTGGCCCTGCCCTTCTTATCAACCGCGGCGGTTGGCACGCTCTGTCCTTACTTTGGGGAGGGTACCCCACTTTAAAAAATTGCTCTGTTGCATTTGCCTCAATTGTTTAGCATAACTTACAAGGGTGATGGATTGTGGCCTTCATTTAAGTGTCCAGATTCAGTAGATGCTCATCACTAAGTAGTTCCCTCTTCTCTTCAATTGGTTGTTGTGTCATCACCTCATCTCTGATAGGTGTCTGCTAAAGCAAGGGTAGGCAACCTATCCGCTAGCGGTTAATAAAAATAAGGTAGGCATTAATTTCTCTTGAAGTTTTTACACAATTTTAAAAGCTCAACATGGTTTTTAAATAAGTTTGGATGATTAAAATATTGGATCGTTGTTATGATGTTTTAATAATTTTCATCCTTTGACTTCAACTTTTAAGATCTAAAACAAGAAGCTTTGGACGCCAGAAAGAAAAAAAGTTGAATTAAATTGTGTATCATGGTGACTCCATATCTGAACGCTAATTGTCAGGGGCATACCCAGGCTGGATGACTTTTGGTTGTGATTGGGGTGTATTTCGGGATACTTCTGATAAGTAAAAAATAGGTTGATTTTGTATCATTTTTGGCAACTCCGGGTGCTTGTGCTACCTTCGCACCCCCTGGGTGACGCTGTGGCCCCTGTTTTTTTTTTTAGCTCATTTTTCAAAATTTTTGTTTTTCGAGTTCTGTTTGGTTTTATCCATGACCACATTCAGAGATAATTAATCATAATTGGAATCGGCTTGAAAAATGCATTCAAATTAGTAACAACCACGTGTAAGTCTGTCAGTGGTTTAGATTGGCATCCTAAATAACCAGCAGCATGTGTCATTTCTTTCAATTATTGGTCAGCTAGTCTGAGTGGATAGATGGGTCCACATATTGGTTTTTTAGCTGGCTCGGACCATTTCATGGGGTGTTTGCTGCCCTTTGGTCAAAGGTTGCAAGGCTCCTTGCTTGATAACGAAAGAGATGAAACCAAAGTTTGGGTGGTCATCAGTGCCTCCAATCCCTCTTGGGAAGTTTGTTTAGCATCACCACAAAAGAGAAAAGTTTTAATTGTCCCGGTTTGTCTTTCTCCTAATTGTAGCCAAACGACTTTTTTTTTGTTTTGATTTGTGAAGGTTTAAGCTCAATTCAAGTATATTTTTTTGGCAACTAGGCCCTACTGTTTATCAGCACATGTGGTGAGCGTGGGTAGGACATGGCCTGCTCGATTTGGTCATTTGTATTTCCAAACAGTAAATTTGGTGGAACTTGTAATGTAACATTTATTATGGCAGTGGTGGTCCCAGTGATCTAACAAAACTCTCAATAATTTTATGACTATGTTAACCTAATTTTTGAATTCAAAATTGTCGTCGTTTAGGTGATTAACCCCGCTGCAAATAATTATAAATTCGAATGATGGTCATTTATATTTAAATATTTGTGACAGATAGCCTTTGGTCACCTTTTGTTTTTAACCATCTGATGTGCGTACGAAACGCCCTCTTATAAATATGTTGAAGTAGTACTGAAGAGTAAGTAGGAAGAGAGGGTGAAGGGAAAAAAAATAGGGGTAGAAGTAGAGGGGGGGAAAAAGAAGGACAGGGGAGGGGTCTGTTTAAAAGAAACTAACAAACTACTCGGTCACTTCTCTCCGGTTTTGATGCCAATTTGGGAATTTACTACACTCATTCTGTTAAGATGACAAGGCCTACAGTAAACCAAACCCCCACACCCGATATTTTGTGAGGAATTAGCTGCCCGCCCCGGATAGCTGTTTTTTTAAGGATTTAGGAATGTTAATCAGACAAACTTATAATGTTGTTAACGTCTACACAACAATGTATAATGTAATTCATGGTCCTCTTTCCAACAGTTCACAAACCTTCATCTGTTGTTTTTATGCAAACAATTTCTAGTGGCTGTTTTTGTCATAAAAATTTGGGGATTGCGGTGATCAGTTTGTTTTTCACTTCAGATGACATGGAACGTCCATCACAATGATAATAAGGGTTGGAGGAATTTTCTTCTTCTTCAAAGATATGCAAGAAGAAGAAAGAGAAAAAAATACTCTAACCTGAGGACGTAAATATTCTACTCTATGAACTCTGTTTTTCATCAAGAACTGTCGATATAGTATTCATAGCCTGTTTTTGACTTTGTTAACCTGTACAATTTGAATCTTGTTTTTGCAAATAACAAAAACCAGCTTCATTTTTGGGGAGTAGGGCCTAAGTAGGAAAATCTTATATTGGTGAATGTTGGCTGTTAAACAATTTTTGAGTAAGTGTTAAAGGTAGGTGACCTGAGCAAAATAACCTAGTAACCACCCCCCCAACCCCCCCTACCACCCCAACTACCAAGCACCGCTCCCCCCGCCCACTTTTAACCTCCTGAAACTTTGAGATTTTTGGTATCAAAAAGCAGTGGCGTAACCAAATTAGTGATTTTTTAAATTTTTCCCAGTTTTTGGGCAAATTTTCCCTCTCAGGGGGTCCAAAAGGGGGCCAATTTTCTTTTCCCCTTCCCCTTTTTTTCCTTTCCGGTCATAGGGCAAAACACGGCTGATTTAGCATGATTTTTGCTAATTTTTCCTGGCCAAAGTCGCCGGGGGGGGGGGGGGCCTCCTGCCCGCCGCCCCCCCCCCTCCCCCCCCCCCCCCCCCCCGCCCCCCCCGCCCCCCCCCACCCTCCCGCCTGTTACGCCACTGATCAAAAGAAAGTTCATATTTTTCTCATTAACCCCTAGTGACAGTTTTAGGGCCAAGAATGTTTCCTTTCAAAGACGCTTGAAAAAACGGTTCCAAATGTTGGTAATCCCGTCATTTATTAACACACACTCTGTCCTAGTACCAGTTTAGTGCACACATTTTTTGCTCTCTAACCAAGGCTTGGACCACTTTAATCTCAATTTTGTAGTCGGAATTCCGATGTTTTCGGTGAGAGGTTGCCTGTGAGTGTGTGGGGAGAACTTCATACTAGAAAAATTGGATCTTGATCGGGTCACCCGTACTCCAAGCTTAGCACAGAGTTCTATGGCATGGATTTTCAGGGGAAAACCCTGAAGTTGAGTT
>JAMKCH010034509.1:0-20308 GCA_023653785.1 Ophioderma brevispina | reverse complement strand
CGGGGACGGAATCTTCTCCCCCCACAATCGTTTGCACTCATATAATCGAAAATAAAAACCCTTTCATCAAACGAACAAAAATCCATTGACCTAAACTATTCATCCAAAATGGGGGGAGTGGGATTGGTGCACCCACTATAAGATACCCACTTTTTTATGTTTATGGTGTCCAATTGAATTTTATTTTTGACTGTTTATATTAGACACCTTACAAGAAACCCGTGAAAATTGGATGTTCCCGCAATGTTTAAATCAACAACAGGAAAATTTTGGCCCATAGTCATATTGATGTCATGTGGAACCTGTTTTGTTACATATTTTTGGTATATATGGATAGAAGGGACGCAAGACCTATACATGGGCACCAAGTAAGCATCAAAGGACACATATTAATAAAAACAATACATTGGTAGATTTGATTGAGCTTTTTGCTACATTTGTAAGAATCCAAAGGGGGGATATTGTCATGTCGCATTCCTTCCGTCTCGTCCGTCTCTGTCGGCGTCCGTCCCAACTACACTCAGTGTTCACATCCTCACCCAAAGTCCGATTTCATACCATTCCTGTATGCTTTGATAAAATCATTATATGCAACTTCCATTACAAAATTAATTCATAATTAATAATAAAAATGCATATTTGGTCTTTACATAGAATGATATCTCCAAGATATATCACAACTTTGGACTCCTCATGCCACACCATGCTATGGGGAGTCAAGATAGATCCACACATTAATGTGACTCCTCAATGCCAACTCCATGCTATGGGGCCATGACTAACTGATAGAGGGCTTAAATCCGTAAGGCTGCTTTGGTCAATTCTCGAAAACTATAATGATAAATTGGCTTCATTTTTTTGACCAATACACAAATTTATCATGTCCAGCATGGCTGTGAGTTTAAGAATATCGGAAGAGCCTCTTCCGATATTCTTCAACTCACAGCGAGACTGAAAAATTTGTGTATGGACTCAATGAATCCCAGTTTTTACTATCAAAACTTGGGTTATAGTTCCACATTAGAACCAAAGGCATCTACTAAATATGAGCAGCTACTCGTTTGCCGTTAGTGAAGTCGAAGTGAAGTCGGTCCCCTGCTCCTTGGAGCTTCGCTATCAAAACTCATACATCACAATATAATCGGGACAGGGAACCAAGCGGAGTGAAGGAAGTCGTCATGCTGCGTCTGCTGCGCCGTGTCGATGAAGTCAGCACATCGCGTGATTGGCCAGTAGTTCGGGTAGCAACATAGACGGCCAATCACGGTGCCTGATGCTTCGTCATTATACTCTGCTACATTCTGTCCGAAACTAGACTGCCTGTACGCTCGCATAATTCACAGATTTGTCATGATTGCTACGTTGTAATTTGCCGTATTTTGTATAAATCATACTAATTTTTTCTTTCAAATGATGATTCTATCTTCACAGTGGAATACCGCATTATATTTCCCGATTTGAAGGCTGAGATTAGGCATTACTAATCGCTAGATAAATAACTTAGGGGAGACATCGTTCGGTACGATCTTGTACTTTTAAAGGGGGTTTTACATTAGCTACACACGACTTTGAACCCTGATAAGTCTCTCTTCCTAAGAAGTAATAACGCGCATCTGTGTTCATGCGTGGTGGTTGCAATGTGCCTTTGGCCGTGTGGTCTACAACCCAGGTTAAAATGCATCTAACATTTCGGCAGCACTACTTCCAAAGCTTGTAACGAAAAAGTATATGATGTCACCACCCGGCCTGATTAGCACCTTCTTAGGTTAATGAGGTCAAAGGGGTCACATACAAAGTCAAAGGTCACCTGAGTCAAGGTATAAAAAATTGGCTAAAATTGAAAAGTTGAAGCCCATTGCAAACCACCACAATATTGGGTTATGGTGGCAACATTAGAACCTTCGTAGGTAAATGTGTCAAAATCATGCAGAGGTCCAAAGTCATCTATAAAAGCTGGGGTATATGAATTAGACCAACTTCGAGCAAGTTGTTTGTGTACGCGGAGAGAAACGGAAACAGGGCAGAGAGTAGTCGTATGTGGTGAGTTGGGAAGGCATATGACGGGAGGATACAAATGTAAATGTATCGTGAGGTAGAAGAGCGTGGTGGGGGGGGAAGGTGGTTGTGGATAGAAGGGTTTGACGCCATAGGGATGAAGGGGAGTACGTGGGATGAGGATTTGGAGGGGAGGGGGGCGTTGGGTGGGGAGAAAATTTGAGGGGTACGGGAATGTTGGGGAGGGAGGCGATGGGGGGTAAAATGGAAGGGGGGTGGGGGGGGATGATGGGGGGATAAGAAGATAGTGGGATGGTGGAGATGGAAATAGAGATAATTAGAGTATGAGAGCGTAGTGGTAATGAGTGTGGAGGGGTCACAGTTGAGGGAAGGGAAGATGATAGTATCACCTGTTGAAGTCTATGTAACCAGTCCTCCTGTGCCATGGGATATGCAAGTTCAACTTGCTGTATTTTATTTTTGTGATTATGCAAATCCTAAATACCAATTTTTAAAAAATGGAAACACTTTAAATCTGTGAGCCTCTAAAAACTAGTGCCAGGGTAAATCAGCTTCAGCACACCTCAATTTCTTCTTCAATCGCAGGTGGTCCTCTAACTGAAAATGAAGGGTTTGTTCGTATGCCTCAGTTCGCTGCAACACAGAACTCAACCCCTGCCACACAGGACTAACAAGAGTACCATATAGTTTCTGTTTGTATTAAAAAGTTTGCAAATGTGCAACAAACATGAATTATTTGTACTCCGTCTTTAATTTGACTGAGGATGTGGAGATAAACCCCTATTGTATTGGCTTATCAGATCTAAACAGGGCAGGAAAAAATGCGTATTTCCCGGTAAGATAAGTCACATTCCCATAGATTTCCACCATTATTTTAATGTATTTCTTTATCTAAAAAGGCAAGATGTCCTCCAAAATAGTCCAAATTTTTCCCGTAGAAGGAGCGTCCTAGATTCCCCACTTTTTCCCACCATATGCTAATGCATCATTTACCCTAATTCATACAATTGATGCAGTTCAAAACTATACTACAATGTAGAGGGACGGGCAGATCAGGTGGATCGACTATAACGATCACAAACCCTAAGTCCCTTGAAACTTTTACCACCTATTTGAAACATTACGTTATTCCTCCTCTTGATGCTTTGTGATAATACTAATGACAAAAACGACTAATGATCATATTACTTAAACTTTATTTTCAAAAATTCCCGGAAAATCCTCAGAGAAACATAAAAATAATTAAAAGAGTTCCAAGATTCTCCCAAAAGTGAGTACAAACTGTCAGTGGTGTCATAGACTATACAATGTAGTATTAGAGACTTTTTGACAAGTGTAAAAATCTACAGTGTAGTGTTAGCTTGTGACAAGTTAAAAAATGGCAAATTGAAAAGTGAGTTATTCTCTGCTTATCGATCTACTTCTCCGACATACCAATCGAACAGATCTGATATTTTCCCTGATCAGTAAGTGCCTCTTTATTAATTGGGGTTTTCCCCCATTCCTATCATCTCATTCATTCTGTATGTTTATTCATAGCATTGATTCATTTATGCATTTGTTTAATTCATTGCAGACCTTATATGTCCTTTTTGTAAAAAGCATGCACATGACAAAACCCAAGGCGCACTTTGCCCGAGACCATTTTGTAGGGAGGCGGAATCTTGATAGAGTACCCTAGAAGCTGCGAGATCCGCGGAGTGATCTCAGTGCAGAAAAGGAGTGGACAGCAAAGCGTCAAGCTTGAGCGGTGTCTTAAGAGTGCAGTGTGTGTGGCTGTATGGTGAAAAGAATGGCCGGATCATATAAGTACCCTGGTCTATGACACAAGAGCCCTTTAAAGACTGCGGATATGAGGTTCAGTGAAAATAACGCAGTAAGTGACACATGCTTGTTTAACCCTGTGAGGGGAGGGGCACTTCAATTTCGAAGTCGTTGGTGGGCATTCAGTGAGATGGAACACACCCAAAAACGTATATGAGTGGAAACATGGGATTTTGGCATTCGATGAGAGCAAACTATATACAACAAGGATGTAAGTTTTCAGGCCATGGCCTGAATTCAGGCCTTGGCTTGCTAAAATTCACTCATTTTTATTTATTTTCGCCCGTTTTTGAGGTTTTTGCCCCAAATTTTACGCTCTATTTCAGGCCCTTCTCACAATTTTCAGCTTTTTCCCGATACCTTTACGTGCATCCCGTATATATAACATATAGGATTCGTCATTGATGAGATTGTGATTTGGGGCATTTCACGGGTCATTTGAAAACTGTAAACCATAATCAACCGGTGACATTGGTGGAGCAAAATGTGCAAAAAAAACGGTCTTTGGGTGACTCGAAGTCAAAAATTGAGGTGAACGAGAACAAGTGCTTAGTCACAACACAGTATGTAATAAATTATTCTAGTGTAAGTATTGGTTAATTGCTTATAATTACTTGAGTTTTCTCTTCAAGCAATGAAAAATCAATCTTGGAAATGAACTTTAAAGGATTAGCAAGCGATTTGGCTAATCCGACACAATCAAAATCATTCAAACATTCATGTTTTTGTATTTTTTGTTACGGCATGGATATTCAACATAACTGCAGTGGTTGGCTTGAAAATCCTGTATTAAAGACCAGGCAGTACTTTTTCTCCGATTCTTTCCATTTCTAGTCGTGCGTATCAAAATTTCCGACTTTAAATCAAAAAAGCCTTTCTCGGTGGAATTCCCAGATTTTAAGTCGGACTATTGTGCACCATGATCAATATCTTTGAACCTCAACACAAACATGATTGAATCTTTGTTTACTCTGTGCTACTGTAAACCACAATCAACTGTTTTAGTTGTAGATTTTGAGACGTCATCTACCTATTTATTTAAGGGAGCCGGTAATAAAAATTTCCTCATGTCACTTTTTTCAACTATTTGTGGTTTGTTTCTTAATTAAAAGCAGTTATTTGGTAATTGTCAACACTTGTCCCTGATTTATAAGTAAAACAAATGTATGTTCCAAATTGTTTTCGATTCTCTCGCAATATCGCTGCCTAATCCCTTTACAAGTACACTTATTAAGACTGCTTGTGTATATAAATTAATCCTATTGAACCAAGGGTAAGCAACACTTTTCAGTTAAAATCTGTAATTTAATAGTTACTGCAGATAATTAAAAAAATGATACAGAAATATGAAAGGTAACGATAAATTCTGCTTTAATCCCAACATGTAACTTTTTTCCAATCTTTTAATAGTCCTCGGAGCCTGCATTGCAGGCTACACGACAAATTGATTTGGATGTCCGGAACTTGTGAGTTATTTTTGGCAGTTCTCAATACATGTGATCTTAAGTCGATTGACTAAGTTCATCAATGCGTTTTTAAATAGTTGTTTTCCTTGTCATTAGCCAAATCTCTTGTAATACAACCTCTTCTGGCAGAAACTTACAGTAATAAATAACAAAAAAAAATTGCCTCACAACTATACTATTAGATGAATAGAATGATCTTGTTGTACATGTTCCAGAGCATTTTTCCATGGGTCTCCTCTGAACAGAGCCAAAAGGAAGAACCGTTTGAGGGATGGGGACCCTGTGTGCAATGTTGTATGGATATTTTTAAAAATTTTCAGGCCCCCCTTTTTGGTGATTGGCTCAATTCCCTCATGACTAAACACCTGGTTTTAGAATAATATGGCTCCTAGGCTGAGGGTTGAAAGTGAAAGGGGCTGAGCCCCTGCAAAAAAATATTATATTCATTGAACTAAAACATATTTGGAGGCCTATTTTTCCCTCCTTTCAAATAAAACACGTAGTTAAAAACATTTGGCTCCCTGCGGTTTCTAACGGGCAGTCCCCTGCGAAAGATGGTGTAGCTGTTTAAAATGAAGAATAAAGGTATTGTTTTTAGCCTCTGCCGTGTATTGTGGGTTTGTGCGCCTTGAGCACCCGGCAGGGTGGATATGTGCGGCGTGTATAAATCGACATTAATTTATTATGGTCTAATAGAACACACGATCTACCATTATTGCATAGAAACAAATGGCTAGGCTAATCTTGCGGCCTTGTTGTTCACTTAAATATGATACCGCCCATTTTTCCCATGAACGATAGATACACAGCACAGGCTAAAAACAATCCCTCATTCTCAAACTAGCATTTACTTCAGTGATAACAAAATACTATGGGAATAACTTTTTGACCCTATAAATGTCCTATAATACCTGATCCCTGATCATACTCCAGCTCGTGGGTAAGGACGGTCTATTCTGCACATGTCCAAAATACATGATGCACAAAAACGTAAGACCTCAAGTTTGGTGAACCAAAAAAAAAATATATATATCAAGTCCTGTAACTTTAAGGTGGGTTGGCCCGGGGTGACCTTTATTTTCAAAGTTGTTGCCATTTTGGGTAATTTTCAAAGAGATGGCATTGATATTATAGGAAACCAAAAGCCAAGGACCCCCCAATCACATTGTTTTTCCTATGGTTACAGTGTCTTTGATTTATGGCCAAAAGCATACCCAAACAATGTTTTTTAGTATTTTTTCCCCTCTCCCCAAGAAATTCATGCATATCATGGTTAAATTTACAACCTCTTAATACCAAGCCTTGGGATCTCCCTTGTATATACCGGTACTTTAACTTTGACTGCCAGGTTTATTTCTTAATATTTGAGTGCAAACACTGCTAGGTCACAATCCACCATGCCAACACACCTTACTGTTGATGTACAAAGTATTTTTTTTTTAAAGGAAATGAGTCATATTCCATTATACCCCCCAACCTTTTATTGAAATTGTTTTATTTTTATTTTTTTGCATTTTTACCGACTGAAAAATACCAAAAAGAGGTCAACCCTTTTGGCCAGTTTAACCCTATAAACTCCCAAACCATGTCATATGATGGTACAAACTATACATTTTTGGAATCCTTCGACTAGACGGACAATATGGCATACATTTCAACATTAAATTGGTGCATTTTAAAAGTTTGACCCCCGTGTAAACTTAAATTGTGCCCCTATTGAAAAAGTCAAACCACAATTTGAGAGTAACTACCTACCTAAGCGTTGATATAGAGGGTCCAAACTATAACCTTTTCTGTAGTGAGGGGTAAACGATGAATGTTTGACCTGGGTCCTAGCTCCTACACTACATTTTTAGCTGGATGGTGCATTACAATCCTCGTAAATGAGGGATTAATCCACGTGTCTATCCTAGCATGGACAAAAAACAAGTCATGAATTTCATTGAAACTCACAACTGAAAAATGTGCACGGCACTCTACTGTAAAATGTGTCGCCCTAGCATCTATTCTGACAAGGGCCTTGATTTTTCTCGCACAAGGGCCCTTTTTACAAAAAAAAGTGTTTCTGTTTCATGAACTTTATCCCATTAATTATGATTATGTATCAGGTAGGGGTTTTTTTTTTAAGGGTTTAAGGGGGGTTTCTGGGGTTTAAAATGCTGGGGTTTTCATGATTTGCATACGTTTTCAATTTGAAGGGAGCCTCCTATTGTGTAGGTTAGTGACAAGCGCTAGCGTAGGGTCTGATTCAACCGGGGATATACATATCATGATGCACAATGGTTTATGTGCGTTAAGAGATTAACTGATCAAGGGTTTTCCTCTGCCGATCTGATGCCGATACTTTTTTGTCGTATCGGCCAATCCACGATCCCGACCGATGGTTTGGTCCTTATGTTAAAGATCGACCATCCCTAGTGAGTATTAGTAGGAATTGCACTGGTGGTTCAACTTTTTCAACTTATAGGAATTGGCGACGATGATTATAGTTTACATCTGTGTTGGTCCCACATTTGTTACAAGGTTTCCGATGAGGTTTTTAGCGGAAAAGGTTTATCTTTTACTTCCAGATGTGTGTAAAATATCAAGTATACCCCCGCCAATCCATAAGCGCATGTCATTCCCGCAAAACCACTCCTGTCCGGAGTTCACAGAATATCAGACCCTCATTCTCATTTGAATTGAGATTTCATTTATTATTATTTGCTTTCAAAATGATTGCGTCCAAGTTTAATAAATCAAACTTTTTGTTACAATTATAGCGTAGTCGATCGACCGGCCTTCACGTGCCATCCATCCCCAGGTCATGCCTTCTACAATTTGCTAATTATGCTTGACAGGTGCAAATGACATGTGCGGTACAGCTCTATGTACTGGCAGTTTACATTGCGTGTAAAATGCGAAAAATCTATTTATAACAATTCTTGTTTCGCAAGAACATTTACAAACTCATTGTATTCCCTTCTTCCATCATTGTATTATTTTTTTTATGATTTTCAGCCTTTCCTTTTAACCTATTTTGTCGGCGGTAAGTATAACCCCCCCCCCCCACCACCCCCCCCGCAATCAATCTCAATGACGTAATGGATTCCCGGGAAAACCCGTTTCTTAGATGTCACAGGACAGCTGCAGAGCATAGCGATTGCATGCGCTGCACCTGTACCTCGCGCCGCGCAAGGTGAGAAATTCATTGACCTTGCTGCTGATGATCCCATTATTCTTTTTCTGCTATTCATAATACTCATGAGAGTATGGATAGATGAGTAGCTAGCGCCACATGGCCTTTGTGGATTAGCGTTATTTATGTTCTAAAACAATTGAATTTCATTCTTAACCACAGGTCCACAACGCGAGCTCATGTTTGGCTCGTGTCTCAAAACTAACGGCGGTTCGAAAGTATGAGCTTGCTATTACTCAGCCTAATTCGTAGGCATACTAGCATTGTGGAATAGGTGTTTGGTGCTCGTCAGAGCCCACAGAGCTAAAAACTACCAAAAAATTACCGATATAAAATTTTATGATGTTCTCATTGCCATGGTTTCCATAGGTTTAACACCTAGTTGAGGGATGTTCTCGGGTATTATCAAAATTTCTGACCCTCTCTGAGCGCAAAAACATCCCGAAAAGACCTATGATTTTTAGATAGTTTCATTTACAACCCTTTTCTCTAGATCTATGGCTTGTTAACGTTAGTCTTCTTCACGCTATCAATGAAGTTGATATTTTTTTGCATCTGTTCCCAAACTACCCTGTGGGAAAATACTTTCCGTAACGCCGTTTAAACTTAAAATCAACCAAACTTCTGCGGATCCCCTTTTCCTTTCAAGCCCTACAATCATAGGATGGAGAGATGAGTAGCACCACGTGAGCTGGGTAAGCTATCAGGTGGTGCAAACAATATTATTATTAAATGTTATAGTTCTATGCAAATTAGTACTGAAAATTCACATGCGCCCGCATAACAATGTTTGGACAAAAACAACTTAGTCTCTTCTACGTATTAATTATGACACTGTTGATGATGTACAAAAATACGCCACTGCAAGTGAAAACTCCACCTAAAAAAATACGTAACGAAAGATTGGAAAGCGGAGATATTTCGGGCCGTATTTTCTGTACTCTGCTTCTAAGGATTTTTATGTTCATTGAAGGCGTTGACCTTGATGCCAAAAGATACAAAATCGAAACATAAAGCAGTAATTTTCTCAGTTCACTTACAACGACGATTTTCCATTGGAGAGCAGAGGTCTGCGCCTGTCATGATGCTTTGTACCTTAACAGGACAAACAGTTGCAGTTAGCGAATTGGCACCTGCCTTGTTGAAGTTGAGATCGTGATAGTAATATACGTAAGTAGCTCATTCACCCTTAAGTTTTCTCATGTACGAAGAGTTTAATTGGGGAAGATGCATCGCCTAAAAAATACACAATTAAAAATCAGTTTTTGAGATAATTCGTGTTTTCCAACTTAAAAACTGGTAAAATACCCTTATAATACTTTGTCCCTTGCTTTTCATTCAATTATCGGTTGCGGACGCAAGCTCGGACATATCTTTTGCCGATCCGATCCTTTTGCCGAGTTAGGCCAAATCGGCCCGCCGATCCCGATGTCCGATACAAAGATCGGTTAATCTCTATGTGCGTGTTACTCTTGCAGACAGATGACCTTAAGTTTTTGCCATGGTGGGCAGTAAAGTTTTCTTTAGGTAGGGATGCAGCCCCGATTTACGAACTTGGGGGGCTTGGAACTGAACACTTGCTCTCTGAAAGTATGGTCTTAAAGGTGTATTTCGTGATCCTAGCCAGGGGGTTCACTAGCCTTAAAACGGGGTCAAAACAGTTGAATTCCAGATAAAGAGGTACAGAGCTCCAATTTTCAGGATTTTTGTTTTTCCGGGCAGTATCTAATAAGGTACACCAAACCAAGCATCAATGATGCAGAAGCCTATCTGATGGTATATCAAGAGGAAATGTTTCTTGGAACCCTTACTTTACGTACACCAATGGAAAATACTTGATAAACAAATTAACTTGGTACAAAAAATGTTTGGTAAGTAAGACCAAGGAGGTTTCAACCACTAGTCTTGCACCTCTTTGTGCATCACAAACTGTGTAACATTTGGTGAATGGTGATTACAAGGTCATATAGGAGTCATGGGTGTCAATTCTCTAACACACCCCTACATGAGTCAAGTGGGCTTTTCTGACCAGCTAGGCGCCCAATTCTACTCACTTGTTTAGGCCAGAGAGAAACAATTAATATAACTTTACCCAACCTGGACAAAATCTCCTTTAATTGGCATACAGGAGCTTTTAACCCAATCTGTTCACACTCCATATATGGGGTGCCAACCCTGACTCCGACCCAAATATAGGGTCACAAGCACTGACCCTCTATACATGGATAGCGGGTCGATATCGCCGATTGAAACAACAGGAAAGTTGCTCTTTTCGCCTTAGCCATATGTCCGGAACACCGTGCATACATCTGGCTGCTGGTGCAATAGTCACCAGATCTTCTATTGTATACCAAATCCTTAAAAACTTGGACAATAAATGAATCCCATTGTGCAGGGCCAAATGCAATTTCCTGTGGTTTCAATTCAGACTATTCATGGTGGCGCCAGCCCGCTATCCTTGGTAGGGTCCGTGATCACAAGTCCAGTGGTTGAGGTGGTTCTTCTAGCTGATTTGGGTTAAATGCTGTGACCTTAGAATCCAATCTATTAAAGATGCAGTGATCTACCAAAAGAGTCGAAATATTTGAAATTTGCAGAATAGCTTAAAAGTGAGTATAATTTCTGTAGAATTCTACATAAGTTAATTTTCCAACTGAAGAATTACATAAAAGGAAGAAAAGAGCAGTGTTCAAAATATGACGTCCTCCATTCAATTATGTGTACGGTAGTGTCCGTAAACGGCCAGTAAGATCTAAATTGTCCGTTCTGTCCGTTTACTAGCATAATTTAGTCTTGCCACGTGTAGGGTATGATTGGATACCTAGCCTTGTTGCAAACATTGCAAAAATCTGGGTTTTGTATGATGTTGGAGATTTTCTGATTTCCCAAACAATTGATAGTGCCTTTAAAACCTGGATATGGGTTTTGGGCCAGTGTATCTTCTGACCAAAGGGCTGATTATAAGCAATTTAATTTTACGAAAAAAAAAATTCATAATTTTCAAAGAATAACCCTTAAAGTTTAAGTGTATAAAGTCGTGTGCACTCCCGTTTGTGGTATAAGGAGGGGGAAGTCAACATGGACCCCCTGAAAACCACTTTGGCTGGAATTTTTTTTCAACAAACTCATTGGCACTGTGGGGACAATCATCACGACCACCTAACAGGGAAAAAATTAAATCCAGTTATAACGGATTCAAATGGCGTTCCAAAAAAAGATTTTTGCAACACGCACACAATTCTCCCGCCAACATGAACCACGCCACTTCCTGAAGACTTTCCCCATAAAATTTAACTCATAATGGAAATCATCATACATTTACATTGCAGAACTAATATCTTAGCACAGTTACTCGAGAACGATTAAGGTTAAGGGCACAACAAATTTTGAATATTGCCAAAAAAACCAAAATGATTAATTACGCTAATTAGCAAATAACGCCATGTTTACCGCACACAATCACATTAGGCACACACATGGTAGGCACACACCCTACATGCATGATGAAAGCCAGAGAGACGGGCACAGACTAGCACTACTACACTGACCCACACCTACGGAACACAACACTCCACCACCTACACCAACACACCACAGAGAAACTGTTAGTGTATCGGAAATTCAACATTTATCGCACGGTCAGAGACCGTGCTTTGCTATGGGTTTTAACCGAAGTTATAAACCCCATAGGATTGCATGGACAAACAAAATACCTGTGCCTTTCTAGAAGTGTAGATTGTAGGAACTGTGTGTATTATTTTAGACGAACAAGATTTGTATTATAGATCCTCTAGGTCAAGATAAAAGTCGCGAATGTGCATTTAGGTTATTGTTCTTCAGATTTCCCAAGAGTTAAAGACGTGTTACAAAATCAGATCATCTACACATTAGTTTTATGTATGCGAAAACACTGTACAATTCCTATAAGGTTTCTTTTCACCTATCGACTTACG
The DNA here is from genome assembly GCA_023653785.1 of Ophioderma brevispina. Lineage (NCBI taxonomy): Eukaryota > Metazoa > Echinodermata > Ophiuroidea > Amphilepidida > Ophiodermatidae > Ophioderma > Ophioderma brevispina. Next base: position 7,871 of record JAMKCH010034509.1, on the reverse strand, counting down.
GCGTATTAATCACTGACTTGACCTAGTTATAGTAGGCGTGATACAACTTAGGCTAGGGCATTCGTGCTCTGGTAAGTTTTTGACCCCATCGCTGTATTCGCTGTGCCCTCTAACTCTTTTGGCCACGTATATCAACGCTCTGCGTTTCTAATATTGCCAAAGTGCTCTGATCGGCAAGGTACCATTCTAAGTCCGAACATGGTTGTACTGGTATACACTAATTCTACAAAAGCAAACATCCGGCCAAACACTTCACATCTTAACTGTGTTACCAAATTCATTCTTCTTTGTGTCAATATGTACATAAAAGTCCTTGCTAAACTCAAACACCACTGAAGTCAAGATGCCACAAACAAAGTAATAGGCCTACCGTATATCTTCTAATAAACGCCCCCGGGGCGTTGCTTTTTCAAAGGGGGGGCGGTTATTTGAAGTCATTTGTTCATTATAATTTTACATAAAAAAACATACGGCAGCACCCTCTGCAGAGCTGCCAACGTTTAAAATTACCTTTCAGTACTCAGAATCCGTATTAGGTCCCCCGTCTGTGTTTTTGGTGAGTTTCAATCAAAACCCTTTTTTCGCAAATGACGCCGACCGCTGTTTCAAAATGATTCGCGGGATGATTCGTTGTCACCTTACCTGTCTCCCACGTGATGTTTGTCTACTTTGTCGATCAACTCCAGTGATCATGCAGTGGCAAAAGCAGCTATCACACTAGGACCGCACATTAACCAATCCATTTTAAAGCATTGAGCTGTATATCTTTCCTCTTTAACATGTTTTCTTGCTGATTTCTTTTCTGACCAGCTAGCTGACCAAATGATCGACTCAATTGTTAGTGCCACAGAAGAAAACAAATTATATAACTTTAACCGCAACTGACAACATGCCGCCCCTTTAAATTGGCATACATGAGCCTTTAAAAAACCAATCTTTAAGCACTCCATATATGGGTTGGCAAACCGCTGACGTCTGGACCCAAAGATGGGTCACCATCACTGACCTCTAGCTGGAAGTGGGGTCGAGTCGCCATTGAACCATCAGCAATGTTGCTTTCGCCATTAGCAATATGGCCGTGAACCAATTCATCATCTGTGTTGGCACAAATTCCACACAGATCTTCTATTGTTATACAAAATTCCTTTACTTTGACAATAAATGAAGCAACCTTGTGCAGGGCAAAATGCAATTTCCTGTGGTTTCAATCGCACCTATTCAATGGTGCGCCATCCTCTATCCTTTTTTTAGAGGTCGTGTCCACAAGTCAGTGGTTGAGTGATTCTTCTAGCTGAATTGGTTTCAATGCATGTGCCCTTTGAAATCCAATCTATTAAAGATGCAGTGATCTACCAAAAAGAGTCAAATATTTGAAATTTGCGAAAGTACTTAAAAAAAAGAGGATAACGTCCTGTAAAATTCGCATAAGTTTTTTTTCCCAACTGAAATTGACAAGAAAAGGAAAAAGGCATTGTTCAAAGATATGACTCTCTCATTCATTAGTGTAGTAATTAGTGGTCCCTTACGGCCAGTCATATCTAAATTTGTCCGATTCTGCTGTCCTTATTACTAGCATAAATTTAGTCTTGCGCACTTCGTATTGTATGTTAGGATACCTTCGCTTTGCAAACATGCCAAAATCTGGTTTTTGATGATTTTGGAGATTTTCTGATTTCCCAAATCACTAATAGTTTCCTTTAAAAACCTGATATGGTTTTTGGATCCAGTGGACTTCTTACCAGATTGGTTGATTTTGGCAATTTATCTGTGACAGCAAAATATTCCTGATTTTTCAAAGAATACCCTTAAAACGTTAGTGTATCAAGTCTTTGTGGCACTCCCGTGTGTGTATAAGGAAGGGGGGAAAGTCACATGACCCCCTGAAAACCCTTTGGCTGGAAATTTTATAAAACAAACTCTGGTCATGATGGGATAACTCACACGACCACCTAACGGCAAATGAAAATCAGTTATTACGGATTCACAAATGAGCGGTCCAAAAAAGATTTTTGTCAACCGCACCCAATCTCCACCCCCTCTCTCTCCCCCCCGCCAAAAATGAACGCGCCACTTTCCTGAAGGACTAATTTTCCTTAAAATTTAAAAAAAGAAAAAACCTAAAAAATTAAAAATACATTTACATTGCAGAAATAAAAATTTAAAACAAAGTACTTCCTCGCGTACGATATTAAGGGCCAAAACAAATTATTGAATATTGCCAACCAAATGATTAATTACGCTATTTAGCATAATAACGCATTTTAACAGCACACACACATGTAGGCCACACATGTAGGCAGCACACATGTAGGCACACACCTACTGCATGATGACACCAGAGAGACGGGCACAGACCGCATACATACACTGAACACACCAAACACCCACACATCCTCCACCACCACACCTACACACACACACCCACAGAGGAAAGGTGAGTGGATCAGGGAAATTCCTACATTTAACCCGTACGTTCTAACCCCCATAGGATTTGCATGGACAAACCAACTACAAGGGTGCTTTCTAGAAGTTAGATTTAAGAACTGTGTGATATTTTTAGACCGAAAAAGATTGTATTATAGAGCAGTATAGGGTAAAGAACTAAAGTCGCGAATGTGCTTGTAGTTATTGTTCTTCAAGATTTCCAAAGAGTTAAAGACGTGTTTACAAATCATGACCATCTACTTGTTTTGTGCATGCGAAAACACTGTACAAAATCCGTATAGGTTTCTTTCCACCTTCCGACGTACGGCGTATTAAGTCACTTGACACTAGTTATCTGAGGTCGTGATAACAACTTAGGCTAGGGCATTATTGCTCTGGTAAGTTTGACCTCGCTGATATTCGCCTTGTGTCTCTACACACCTCTTGGGCACTTATATAACCATCGAGTTCTAACTATCTCAAGCGCTATGATCGCAAGTAACAGCTCTAAGTCCCAACATTGTGGTACTGGTTATACCCTAATTACTACAGCAAACATAGGCCAAACACTTCACACGATTACTGTGTTACGCAAATCATTTTTTGTGTTTACATACATTGACAATACAAGTCCTTATAAAATACAAACAACACTGAAGTCAAGTGATGCCACAACCAAGTAATAGGAAGCTATGTTTATTAAATGATCGGATTACCAAAGTCAGCTAAGTCCCTGACTGAATACATAAAGATGTTAAACTGAGAGAGTGTACGTAATCTTTAGCGGATCATGTATCGTGTATTAAGGCCGAGCTTCATTTGGTCATTTTACTCTCAAAATAGTTAAAAATAAGACACCAATGGAAAAACACTAGTAGAAATAAAGAGATTCATCATGTTGTTTTTTTCAAGCCTGTTTATTCAGGTTCTTGCAAATTGGTTACTACTCTATTATTTTTGATACAATAATAGGGACATGCAACGTGAAGGCATTAAATTGCGCAATTAGTAATAATGACTCTTTACTATCACACCCCCAACACACACTGTAAATATCACGGTGCAATTTACAGCAAATACTGAAAACTGAATAAAAATTACAGGATCGTATTTCTTTCTCCTCGCCGCCTTGAAAATCCGGAAGTGGGGGGCGGGTCACTCTAAACAATGACTATATCGGTCCAGCCTATCCCTGCCAATATCAGCCCGGATATCAGCTAGTATGTGATAAAAGGGGTGTTTTCTTTGGCCATAATTTAACTAAAATCTCATAGAACTAAATACAATAGATAAAAACACAGCCAAGTGGTAAAAGTAAATACACCCTCAAAAGTTGTAATTTTATGGCAGTTAGGCCATGTTCTTGTAGATTTTTGCAACTTAACTTCGAAACGCATACCCGCCTACTACTCTCCTGCTGATCTCTTAAATGAAAGATTGATGTGAGGTGAAATTCAAATTAACATTGAGAATCGCTCTTAAAAGCTCGTAACAGATCGCAAATTCAACCAAATTTCATTGACTTTTCAATCGGAATTTTAGACGTTTCCCTCACCTCAACTTTTAGGATTGATTTTTCAATATTTGGTTTTAAGATAGTACCCGCAGGGGTGAAACTTTTCCACAAAAGTGCCCGCAAAGGTCGCACTTATTCTCTTGATTCTTGTGGATTAACTAGGGATCGCAAACAATGAGAGGAAATTTTTACCAATTTAGAAATCGAACCCCCTTTTAAGTTTTATAATTATCAGTCTTTCCCCGACGATTACCTTGTTTTTTATGGCTACACATTTATACCAAAAGTACTTCCCCTTTTTACTATGGTCGGGCAGGGAGGGTAAAAGTTTTGCGAAAGGCAGGACTCCCCCATAGCGGGAGTACCCAGGTTACAGGGGGAGGGAAAGCGGGGGGCTGGGTAGGTGGACCGGGGAGGAGAGTCAGGGATGTGTGAGAAGATTGAGGAGTTGAGGGGTTTTGAGGGATGTCGGAGGGGGGCCTTACGATTGGGGGGGAGGGGAGGGGGAAATAAAGAGGTAAGTAAAAACGGTGGGGGGTGAGAATTAAGATGAATGAGTGAAAGTAGAGAATAGCCTAGACAGGCACGTAGGTAAAGGTACAAGACACATAGTTAATGGTTCTCACTTTCTTGAGGTTTCGAGGCTCGCCTTGGGGGGGGGAAACGAAGCCTCGAAGCATATAGTAGCGAGCGTTTATATTTAACATTGACCTTAATTATTATCTCACTTACAATTATATTGTTTAAATCATTGCAGCCCAGGGCACGTAGTCAGTTACATCTGTAGGCATCATTGTGGTTCAGAGGGGGCAAAAAGGTGGTCCGGCGGTTAATTCCAAAGGGAAAAAAGTCGCCGTTCTCAGGATTGGAGGGTAGTGCGTCCAAAACAGAAGCTGCTTTGTCTTTACTCAACGTTCCTCAATTTTTCCGCAATTTCTTTCCTCCAAGGGTGGGTACTGCTGTCCCACCCCCCCTATTTGGTTCCCCGCATGGGATTGCGGGGTCACTGTAGTGGCCACTTCTCAGTGGGTGTTGTTTTGAGTCGTGCTACCAGCGTGAGGTGGGAGTGGGAACTTTGGTATTGATCGGGATCGTAAGGTGTGCCTCTCTACTTCATCTTATTGTATCAATTGTATGGGGGTGAAAAGTTTTTCGTCAGGTGTGTGGGGGTGCTCTAGGGGTTGGGAGGGGTTTCTGGGTAGTTGTGGAGCCGGGGGAGGTGGCGCCGGGCAGGTTGTTTTCCGGTGTGTGCATTTTTGGTGACGGTAGTGCCGCCGGGGCGCAGGAGAGCGGTCGAGGGGGGGGGCTGGAAGGGTAGGGTGGGGGGAGGAATCTGGAGAGCTCCGGACATTACACGTGCCGGCATGAGTTTAGGGCTAGTGAAGATGGTAGAAATTTGTGACAATACATAAATCCGTGCGAAAAAGCACATCGTCTAAAAGGAAATGGCTTGTATAAAATATTTTAAATGTCGGCTGACGTTTTGCATGATGTGAAATTGATCAACACCAGTTTATTGACGCGCTCAGCATTTCCCACTCAAATCAGCTAGCGTCAATTACACATTTGCAGTAATTTTTCACGCAGAGGCTGGCTTCCTAGCTCCTGGTTTGAGAAAGGGGGCTAATCACATGACAGCTCTTGATTTAGACACAGTGAGGCATATAAACGACAAATATGGAGCGGCTTGGAAATGAGGGGAGTTGCCTGAAAATCTCTGCTAACTCACGTCTCTTGTATTGCTTGGGGTGGGGGTGTGATATTTTGTTTGTTTGTGAAGGGCGTTTCTTTAGGGGGTAAACCCCAACCGTGGAGAGGTGACCGCTCCCATTCCAATCAGCTAGCGGTTGCGAGAGAAGCGCGGGCAACCGCTAGTGTTGTATTGGGTAGAGATTCGCAGTCACCAATGTCCTGTGGCAAACGTGTACTGGAGATGATCGAAAATGGTGTTTGTGTCACTTCGTGTAACGTAATATTACTAGCATATCGGAACGGGAGACCCAAATTTAAATTTAAAGGGAGCACTTTGTGTTCCGCAACCCTCATCCCCCCCGCCTGCCTCATGAGGATCATCATCATCTTTGGTTTCCATAACGGTAGCCTTGGGAATTTGGTGCAGTAATTTCACATTTTAAAAAGTTAATTATATACAGTTGTATTTAAAATTTACAATTAAACATCCTATTCAGCATGGATAGAGTTGTTTTCTTCTAATCAGTGCTTTTAAAAGTGTAAATTTTTGTGATTCTGATCGGAGAAATATAAGTGATTTTTCCTTTCTCCCCATTGTGAATTTTCGCGCTCAATGGTGCAAAATTCTGCAACATTTTTGATGTGTTGGTAGCAACTTTGTGCTTTAAAAATGCAATAGATTTTTTGATTTTTATTTATCTAGTATGTTATGTAAAGGGTTTTTAAATATGACCTGTTTCATTGACATGCGTATAACCTGCTACAAAACATGATTCATTAACGCTTGACCGTGAAATTTCCTTTTTAAAGAATTGTTTTTTTAAATTGAGCAAAGAATATTTGGATTTTTCAGGGCCAGCGGTAAAGTATTTATACTATGGCATCACTTAGTGTCAAATTTCTATTGAGCAGGGTCATGCAACTGGGCTTATTATGGAATACAACAAGTTTACATTCTGAGGAATATAAACCCTTTTGTATAAATTACTCATTACAACATGTTACACTTTATGGCTATAGAACTAGGTAGCATATTGCAAAATGCACAAGTGACCAGAGGTACTGAGTGGTTACACACACACAACAGATGATGGATGTGTACTTGCTAAGAAGTCTGTGACCCTCACATGCCACACACTGTCTAACACAACTAAGAGTCCACAACATAAGGTTGCAAATGCATCAAGGCTTAGCATTATTAACATATAGCAGCTAAGACAAGTGATGCTTGATGCCAAAAAAGCCTACTAATATGTCACCAACTTGGATCAGGGCAAATAACAAAAATACCCCGAGACTAATATCCCTTTACGGGTACTAGCACGTCGATATGAGTCTCAGAGCCCCCAAACCCCAAGGGGGAACGCCAAGGGGCAAAAGGGGGGCAGGAAGTTTGGGTCAGTGTTTTCGTTCTTGATTTGTTGTGTTTTTTTTGTTCTTGTCTCGGGTTGGGCTCAATACGGCAGAACCGGAGGGGCACAAGTTGACTTGACAAGATACAAAAGACGAGGGTTATGGGGAAGGGGCGGCCCCTTGACAGCAAATCTTACGACTTGATGGCAAAAGCGATCTATTGATAGGCTGAAAAATTAGTTTGTCTTCAAGCTGGTTGCTATGGTACACCCAACAGGTACGTGACGGGACGAATCCTTATCCGCCCGTCACGAACCTGTTTTGTGTTACTATGGCAATACACAAATACATGACGCCTTTTGTTGTCCCTAGTACCTATTGTCGAAATTGTTCCGTTTGTGTTGGGTTCAGTTTTGTGTTTTGAGGGGGTGGGTGTGCATGTGGAGGGTGGACAAATATACGTGTGTGGTCCATAAATAACTAGTACGAAAATTATTAGCGTATTAAGAAGGGGTCAATTCCGGCCCGTCCCACACACAGAGGTAGTGTTGGATTTGCCCCGCATTTAACATCTCGGTTTACTTGTTTGGGGGGCTTTACATGAGTCACACAAATAAATATATTTCGAACACAAAATTACATTTGATGAATCTTTGACCTAACTTGACTCAATGTCATTTTTCATATCAGTTGCTGATGTTGATGCCAATTTGTTTCCCAGGCATAATGTTGCCCTGACATGAAATGTGGGCACAACACTGCATGGTTTCTAACTTTCGATCAACAAGTGTTTCAATGCCTTTGGTATTTATCAATGATATGGTTATTTTTTTACTTTACTCGGTATTTTGTTATCGATTTAAGTTGGTTACCATTTTTTTTGTGC
>JAMKCH010034508.1:0-17667 GCA_023653785.1 Ophioderma brevispina | reverse complement strand
GCAACATCTGATAGAAATACAATTTGATAGAAAAAAAATGATGTTTGAAAATGGTTCACTCTTTTTTATGCTTGTAGGTAATAATTACCGTTTAAAAGTAAAATGTATTTGATTCATTTAAAAGGGGCATTTCGTGATCCACAACCTATCTTCCCCCGATTACATCAAGAAGTTAAGATTTTTATATCATCTGAACCGCTAGACTTAGTATATCCACGGTACCCTAATATCTTACGTGCAAATTCAGTCGTATCTGTAAGAAATTCGCAAATTTTGTATTTTCTGTCCGTAAACGGACAGAAATTACAGCACAGTGGGCCTATGGGAGCCCCCCCCCCTGCTCCCGGTGGAAACAACAATTGCTCCTAACCCAAATCGCAAGATCGGGATCGAACTCCAATTTTTGTGAATAATTCTTTTCTGAAGGATATATCGGGAATATAATAAAAGCAGAAGGTACTGGAATCACGAAATGCACCTTTAAGTTTTGTTTGAACGAATCATCCAAAGCCTGTGTGGGTGCAGAAAGCGGGTGTTTTGGCGCGGAACCACATGCAGTGCAGTGTTACTCTTCCGGGTTACTTTAAAAAATTTTGTTTTTCCAAACAAATTTAAAATAGCAAAAAATACACAATTTTTGAAAAAAACTAAAGTAAACATATTTGATGCTTTAAGCGTTTTGTTAATTATTTGAAAGTGTATCAAGTAGAGATCATACAAGGGTGAGTCACAAAGATTTACACTCGATTTCAGAAAATATTAAAAACCAAAAAAAATATTTAACAAGTTTAGAATTGTTTTTATCATGAAAACAATAGCTCATAGTATCACTGTCATTGGTTAAAAAAAAATCGAAAGTTTAACCTTTTCGCATAGTGTATGGTAACTTAACGGAAAGCCACAGGTCCACAACTACGGCAATCCATTGATTAATGTCTCTAAAGGCTATCTAAATGCTTAATAACTTTTTTTTCTACAGGAACCATTACCTAATCCGTACAACTGTTGTTGATAATATTTCTTAACAATTGTCAATAACAGTAGCGTGACAGGCAGGGGGGAGGCCGGGGGGAAAGAGACCCATTGTCCCCCCCTGTGGGTCTGGGCCAGTGAGTAAGCTTAGACTTAAGCTACCGTTACGGCAGGAAACTGGGAAGAGGACAAGCAGAAAGGGACAAAGAAAAGCGAGGGAAGGAGAGGAAAGGATGAGATGCCAAGGGAACGACGATGGTTGGTTGATTGTATGTAATGTTTCAAAATTTGATTTCCCAAGTAGCCCCCTCCATCAGATTATGAAGGCGTCGGTGAAAAAAGGTGGGTCAACCGGCTTGCAATGTGCATAGATTTGGCCTCATGTTTGCATTCAAGTTTCCCCGAAAAGATATGTGAACATTTCACCGAACATTCATTGAAATAAGCTTCAAAGTTTGAGTGTATGATTCTATAATTTTGTTACTGATTTCAGACTAATGAAATAGGTTTGAAAATTTTTCTTGAATTTGAAATTTTACAAATGCCCAAGAATGTCATGACCCCTCCAACAATGTGACCAGGGCCCCACGTGGTCATTTGTGGCTAGTTTGTCCTGGGCCCCTCATGGCTCCCAATCCCACCTGGGGCCCCACTTGTTTTTTGTCGTCGGGATTCAAATGGGTCCTAAGTGGGCAAGCTGAACTGAATGCATGTTAACGGCTAGTTATATGCTTTAATGAAAAAAAAGAGTTCAATGTACGGTTGGATATGTTTTAATTCCAATTATTCATTAGGCATCATTGCCATCTCATTACGAACATGGTTAAAAATATGTATTACTTACTTGGTGGGATTCGACAACGGGGACCTCATGATTCTTAAGTCTGATGCTCTATCCAGTCGACACTTGTACTTACTGACAAATTGGCATCAAATTAGATTATTTAAAGGATTGTTGACGTTTAAAAATGATTAATTTAAACGGTATGTTATGGCCTTCATATCGACAGGGATGAGTTTAGTTGACCTATTAAATGAAGTTAGATAATATGTGATACAAAACAAGAATGGAAAATAAAACATTATACCCACACATGGGCTCAAAATGGGCAAGCCCCGGAAATGCCAATGCATTCCTTGCAATGAGTAAAAATATTACTCAGCCGGCAATTTTGAAAAACCGACAATGCACCATTAGGAAGCCCACTTAAAGCCCAATTAAAGAAACTCAACATTGACCCATTGAAAACCTACAATGGCCCCATTTAGGAAACCCACTTAAAGCCCAAGTAAAGAAGCATATCAGTTACCCATTGAAAACCTACACTGGCCCCATTTAGAAAAGCCCCATGTACTTCCCATGCCCACGTAAGCCCATGTAACCCACGTGAAAACCCAAGTGCGGGCACACTGACATAATTGGGTAAAAACATTAAACCAATGATGGGGAGCACAGATAATACCACATGGACCAACAACAAGTAAGCCCAATAAACATCCATAATGGGTTGCCTACATGGGCCCATCATGAATAGCCCACATGATACCCATGTCCACCATCCCCCATACAAAACCACAGGGGGGACCCATGAGGCATAAACCCATCATGGGTTACCCATTTACAACCCACATGGGCCCATTAGGAATAGCCCACATTAAAACCCATGCCCACTTAGCCAAAGCTACCCACACAAACCCACATGGGCCCCAGCACGGCATGTGGGAGGGGGATGTAATTGGGTAGAACTCAGTCCAAAGTCTTCTTTGGCCATATTCCTCAACAGTGATTCCGTGGACAGAGTGAAAAATGGGTACCTATCTTTGAGTTAGCATAACTTCTCAATGCAAAGTTCAAAAATCAAAATTTAAAATTTCTCTAGTAGGTGCAATAATCTTGTTTTATATGTGATAGTCAATGTCTTCGGTAGATTTTTCACTGCTGTAGAAAAAATTCAACAAAACGATTTTAAATCTTTTTGACTCGCCCTGTATCCTTTGGCACTGTTATATAAATGTTAACTGCATGAAAACGGAAAATCCGATTCATCTCTAACTTTGGAATTAAGCATTTTAGTTAACTATCTTTAATTCTAGATGACTTTTTTCATTTACTACACAACAAAATTATATTTCGAAATCTTTGAATCAGCCTTTAAGTTAGGCGCCCTAGCTTCAAACCAAACCCTAGCTTCGAAATGTAACCCTAGCTTTTAAACCAAGCCTATTTTCAAAACCTTACCCTAGTTTGAAACTCTAACCCTAGCGCACATGAAGCGGTTTTATGGAGAGTGATAAATGTATGTCCACGCGGAATTTGGTACAGTTTCTTCAAAATGCAATATTTTCCGGTAACGTTAAAATTTCATGTTCAAAAGACATCACACATTATTAAGTTATTAAATGGCTCAAACCATTCAGAAGACCTATTTCAGTATTATTTTTTCATTTTTCTCAATTTTGAGATTTTTTTACAGTTAATAAACAGTGATAATCTTTCTTTATTTCACATTTTCACATTTTCTTGACTAAGGAGAAAAAGCATAGAACCGCTATACATAGGCTATCTTTGAAACCATCCTCGTGACATGTATCCGTACCTGAAATACGGAATTCTTTATTTTTACATTCATCAATCGAGTAAACTTCATTTTCACGTTTCATGTGAACGGTGTGCTGTTTAACGTGCCAGGCTCGACTCGGCAATAATCCTTTAATGCAATTTCAAACATTCCAAGGGCGACTTGACATCCAGTAGAAATTAAAAGGGAACGCTGCGATTAAGATATAAACCCCCTACAAAAAGTACAGGAATATACTATTGATGAAGTGGAGTTTCCTCGCTATATAGGTTAACTTTCGAAACCAATTCCTATCATATACTACATCGATTGTAAATCCTCATCTGAGTAGATTTAACCTTTTCTTCGAAAAGAATGCAAGGCTTTATTAGGCAAAAAATTATAGGTCTTGCAAACCCAAGGTTGGGATCATTCATACTGGCGTAAGACATGGTCTTCATACGAGAATAAAAACGGATCCCCATACCCTATTTTGCACAAAATGCCCCTATCTCTGCCCGGGTGACCTTGAAACACTATCTGTGTACACCATATATGAAGCATGATTCAGGGGTAACCCATTTTGGTGTTTATAGCTCTGGAATTGCCTGAGAAAAATGATATTTCTCTTCAAATGACCTTGCACCAAATCTGTGTACACCCCATACTAGGCTAGGGTCAGTGGTCCTTTGGATTGAATTTGGTTAAAAGTGGCCCAAGCGTTTGGCACTAGTAACATTTTTAATCCAATTTGTGATGATGAAGAAGAAGAATTTGGAGGCTCGGATATGAGCGGTCTGAAATTCCATTCTGATTTTCAAAATGAAGTGAACACATTACACCTTGTTGCGTTAGAACAGGTGAGGTCACTTTCATTGATGTGATACAATAAATTGAACATGTAGGCCCTAAATAATTGTAACCCTGAATGTTTTTAAAATATTCTTTCCGTACAATTTTTTTACACAGGAATGGCAGCATTCACAAAGCATACTGAAGGAAAAAACATGCATGATTCTGGAAGAAGGGACAGCTTTGTCACAAGTTCAGCTGTAGCACATCCAGTTAACCATGATGCTACTCCTTCATCTAACGGCACCGAAAACATTACGAGATCTCGCAATCTGTCCGGTCCGACAAAGTTCAATAAATATCCTCTGTTTCCTGTAAAAGCAAAATCTATAAAACCAAAAGAAAAACCAAAACTTAATCGCTTGCAGATTCCTGACCGTGATACTGCTGCCAATATACTCCGCTTTCTTCACCACCATCATGGAACATCGGCTATGATTTGTATCTGCTGCAAAACGCGGGGCAGAACGTCTTTACAAGAAACCAAGCATTTACACGTTAAATTTTATAGTAGCAAGCCAGATTCAACGTCCACTCACAGACACGCTGAATACTACCTTTGTAACGACGTAAAAAACATCGCTAGAGAAACTAAGAAGCGACTTGATATTATTAAACAAACTGAACAAGTAACTGAACTCTGTGCTAAAGTTTTTCTTAGTAATTCACCGTGTAATTCCTGTGCGTTTGCATTGATACGGTTCAGACAACATCTGATGTTGCAAATCCCCAACCTGACCCCTGTTTTAGAAATTCAAGTGAAATCCTTATATAATACTGCTAAAAACCGTGATGGATTGTGCATGTTGTTGCGTAGTGAAGGTTCGTTTCTCTTGAGGCACTTAAAGTGGTGCGAATTCTATCTTGCCTTTGAATATTACAAAAGAACTGAACTTGGTATTGATGATCATGACGATAAAGAAGAAAATGGTTGTCTGAAACCACAATTAAAAACGAATGAAGAGGTCACGGGATACCTAATTGATGTTACTAGAGAGTGGGCGATTTCATTCGTCAACGAGAAAACGGAATGTACGAAAAAGGAGTTGAGTAATTTGAAACTAGGAACACATCTGGCTACACAATTATGTTCACAATTGATTCCCAGAAACCCGAACGTCTTTCAGTTTAGCTTAAGTCAATCCCAGCCATTCTGCACTTACCAGTATTTTATTTGAGGGGATAGCTTAACTTCAAAGGCATCCACTTGGGAACTTGGCTTCAACCATCATAGAGATTTCTACCATTTTCCAAAATGACCGCCATTTGAAATTACTTGTTCCTATATGTCTGTCTCATTGCTCTAGGCAATGATTCTTGTGATGTGACTTATCCTTTCGGGTTCAGGGAATCCATTAAGAATAGAACAACATCTGTGGGAGAGCGTGGCCTAGCGGTTAGGGTGTTTGCCTCTGGCGCAAATTTACCATCAAAATTCCCGGGTTCGAATCCCGGTGGGGTCGTGGCACTTGCTGGGATTTATTCGGGTACTACCAATTCTGGATTTGATCTGTATACCAGCTATTGATTAAATACAGAATTACCGCTCTCCTCCATGGTTCACTTGGAATTGGGCAAATGGATCATGAAAGCATCCCGTCCTTCGGAGGGGACGTTAAGCCGTCGGTCCCGTGTACAGAGAGTCACAACTGTATATGTACATCGCAGTCAGTGTCGAATTTTTTTTTTTTTTTTTTTTCTAGCGGTTAGGGTGTTTGCCTCTGGCGCAAATTTACCATCAAAATTCCCGGGTTCGAATCCCGGTGGGGTCGTGGCACTTGCTGGGATTTATTCGGGTACTACCAATTCTGGATTTGATCTGTATACCAGCTATTGATTAAATACAGAATTACCGCTCTCCTCCATGGTTCACTTGGAATTGGGCAAATGGATCATGAAAGCATCCCGTCCTTCGGAGGGGACGTTAAGCCGTCGGTCCCGTGTACAGAGAGTCACAACTGTATATGTACATCGCAGTCAGTGTCGAATAAGAGTAGGGTGTAAACCCCTGACTGTTCCCAATCCGCCCCAGCCTCAAATAGCGGGCCATGTTAGGAGCGTCCGTATCATGGATACACGCGGCCCCGGATAAGCACACTAGCTGAACAAATCCTGACACCACCACAAAGCCATTACCAATGACTTGTGGATACGAGCAAACAAACAGAACAACATTGGATTATTTGGTAGCCATCTTGAGTTTCAAAATGAAAGGTGCATTTCGTAATTCTAGCACCTTTTGTTTATTCGTTGTTCACTAAATATCCTTGAGAAAAAACTTATTTACACAATTTGAGTTTATGCCGATCTTGCAGTTTTTGTGTTATGAGCAATTGCTTGCATCCCTTTTCTTTCTCCCTCTTCTCCCCTACCTCTTCCCCCTTCTTCTCGTCCCCATTTTTTCGCTTCTCCGTCTCCATTTTAGTTGTCCGCCCCCGCTGGTTACGCCACTGCACTCTGTACTTTTAAATGTATCATAATAACAACATTATTATTTTGTATGAAATTTACATTTTTTTTTTTTTTTTTTTTCTCTAGGCAATGATTCTTGTGATGTGACTTATCCTTTCGGGTTCAGGGAATCCATTAAGAATAGAACAACATTGGATTATTTGGTAGCCATCTTGAGTTTCAAAATGAAAGGTGTATTTCGTAATTCTAGCACCTTTTGTTTATTCGTTGTTCACTAAATATCCTTCAGAAAAAACTTATTTACACAATTTGAGTTTAAGCCGATCTTGCAGTTTTTGTGTTATGAGCAATTGCTTGCATCCCTCTTTCTCCCTCTTCTCCCCTACCTCTTCCCCCTTCTTCTCGTCCCCATTTTTTCGCTTCTCCGTCTCCATTTTAGTTGTCCGCCCCCGCTGGTTATACGCCACTGCACTCTGTACTTTTAAATGTATCATAATAACAACATTATTATTTTGTATGAAATTTACAAATGCTGACGATGTTAAAATATGAGCAAGTGAAGCGAGTTGTGCTAATTGCAAATATATGAATTTGTGAATTAAAATTTGAAATTTTTACAATGATTTAGCTGAAAGTCAAGTTGACATTTTCAAGAATGACGGCTAATAAAATCATTGTAAAAATTAAACATTAACGAAGAAATGACTGTATCTGTATCTGTCAGCTACTGTACAATCACCTGGTGTGGCTGTCCCGTACAGGTAACGCTGGAAGGGGCTGGATGCACTAAATTTTAAAGTGAGCTTTATGCGTAATGGTGGCGAGGTCAATGGAGCTCAACTGAATTTTAAAAGCGCCAATTGAAGTAGCTGTCCTGATGCAGTCGGGGAGGTAATTCCATTCTGGTATAGTCCATGGGTAGAGTGAATGAAGACTGAGTAAGTTCTGAATGCGCAGTGGGGCCAGCCCAGCACGCTAACATTTGAAACAGTTGAGGTATTGGGGTTAAAGTCTTTCAATCAAAATGAAAACCCCCTTTAATGTAATTGTCAATGCATATTTTGCGCTCTTTTTCATGCAAAAAAACAGGAGCCTCCGGGATATAGGTAGTGTACAGGGTGATCCAGAAATGATGGATGGGGTGGCAACCACCACCCCTTTCGTGAGAGAAGTACCGACATGCCTAGCATGGCGTCTGAATGCCACAGATAATTGATTTTGATACAAATATATAGATACCTATGCTTAACCTGATCATAATCAGTACATCTGTCTAATGACATGGCCGAATATATTTCTCGGGCTTTACTAAGGAACACTGACTGTAGCAACAAGGTCCAAGATTCCTTGGGCCATTTCAAGCTATTGAGAATTTTCTCAAAGTGTAAGAAGTATTTGTCTACTTCTTGTTCTTCAAATTTTTGGAACCAGGCGATTTTTTTTCGCCGCATCAAAACCAGTATGCTTGGAAGAATCTGATGAGCTAGCCTGTTGTTTCAATTTTTCTAACTCTAACTTAGCTCAAGCTCCTTTTGTATCATTTCATTTTGCAATTTTTCCTTTTCCAATTCCTTTTCTTTTTCCATTTGCAATTCCATCTAATTTTGTTGCATTGCATTTGCAATTTGTCTTTTTCTGACTCAATTTCCCTTTCTTTCTGTTCCATTTGAATTTACATTTCTATTTCGTTTCCTTTTTTCCACTTCCATCAATTCTATTTCTAATTCCTTTTGAATCTCAAGCTCTTTCAGCTTGAATTCATCACTTTCACCTTGTTCCTGAGCTGCCTGAATCCCACAGTGCCTGAATCCTTTCCAAATAGGATTCATCCCAAACATCTTCCTGGACTACGGTTTTAATCAGGTTATTTTTTATAACCTGTTTTCTCATGGCATGTTTTGCTTCAAGTCCAAAATGCTTGGCCAATTTCATCAAATCAGGCTTTTTGCAGCTCATCAAACTTCTTCCAAGCTGTTTGCCCAATGAACTCTTCTGGTTTAAACTCCAATGTGGCTGTACTCTACCACACAATATTTGAACCAATCTATACAGTAGTACATGTAATACACACGAAATTTTGTATGCCAAAATGTCCACAATGTTTACAATATTACCACACTTTTAATGTGTAAATTCTGAACATAAGGCTCAAATTTATCTTAAATAATTTCCCGATGACGAGCCTCCAATTCTGTTATGATGTCTCGTGGACGTCAAAGGTCAGAAATACCCTTTAAACACAAACAAATGAGCCTTGTGCACAAGTGTTCTGAATTTTATAATATAACACAGGTTTAATGATTTTAATCATATTGGTTCAGGAATTTGGTATGTCCAAAACAATATTACATGTATTACACTTAAAGCTTTTAGTAAGATTATACTTATTAGTGTCCACTAATGCTCAGAGTTAAAAGAAGCGTTGCAGTTCAACGATGATATCCTCACAGCGAACGAAATCCCCGGGCAAAATCCATGGGAATCTTCTAACATTCCCATGGGATCACCCTCTATTACCTATATCCCGGTGGGTATTTTTTTTAGTTTGTGTGTATTACATATCCTTTGAAGCTTCAAAGAGAGGTCTTCTAACATTTTTGACCCTGCGCAGGATTAAAATTAACAAGTGTGAATGTCTCTCTATACTTGTTTAGTTAGTACACGATGCATTACATTTATAACGGCATTTTTACAGTAAGTACTCGGACTAAGCTATAGCCTTGAATGACCAGGATCGAATATGTTTCAAAAGCACAGATAAAATACGGCTTTGGTTTTCCCCCAAGGACTTTTCTTGTACAGATGTTTAGGTCTTATAAAAAATATATTTTGTTACTCACCGGTACGTGTCACGATTAATGCAGCTTATATTTATATTATATCTATGCACAACTGGGGAATGTGTTTGGAAACTCTCCATTTCATTTAGAATAGTAAACCACGAGCTCAAAAATATGAAATTGGCATTTTGGTAAAAATACGTCCATCAAAATTGTACTATTTTGGCCTCCCTCCCACTGTGACTTGAACCCTTAAGAGCTGATATGGACCAACATGACGGGTTATGTTCTAGGAAAACAATGGAACCATCCTGGAAAGGCATGAAAGTAATCCGGGAAGACACTACCAAGAACTTATGCCAAGGCTAGAAATTCTTTTCTTTTATACTGGTATCCAACAATGGAACGCTTACCACTGATCAACAAAAAAGAAAATATTTTCTCAATTAAAATTGCAGTTAAAAGACAATCTGAGTGAACAAGCCTTGGCAGATGAATTATGACAAGTGTTATTAAATTTAATATCATTGGTCGTCTTTTTGGTTGCCTTCAGTGTATCACATACATGTCAATATACTGTAGCGTGTAGAACTATTTTTGATGTTGCTTGTATTTGTAAGATTGTGGGTTCTGGGCCGGCTTTGTCTCATTTGTGTTTTCACTTGAGGGCCCAATGGAATCGCCTCCTTATAAGAGTACTCCATGGTTTTATATTACTGATCTATATTCTCAAGAAAGTGTAAAATTTAAACTGGTGAATTTAGTTGTGATCCATATTTCATCCCCTATTCTTACAATCTACTGTTTAACATTTTATGTGCTGACTTTATGTATATTTTTATCTGTGAGTACTGTGAAGAAATATGAAAATGAAATATGAAGCTGACAGTAGGTCCCTAGCTAACATTGCTCGAGTATCTCAAGCCTTGAAATAAACCCAAATGTGCAGATCCCAGACCTTCTTTCTGATATTCCACAATCTATTACTTCAACATGATAACACAGAATGGTGTGCCTTAAGGGTGACACCCTTACAATCTTCAATTCACGGCATGATCGTTCACTAGGTTCTTCCGCCGAATAGCTTTCCTCAGTAGCTGCTGCCAATGGAAGGAGAAACCCTAATGGTTGATGTTCCAGGTTTTCCAATGACTGATGAGTTAGCTGGGCACTGAACGACATTATGCCCACAGCCCCCCCCAAACCGCCATTTTTTGTCATATGCCCCAATTGATCTGCCAAGTTGACTGTTCTGGATTGGTTTATGATGGCCATTAAACCAATCCAGTTTTTTCGCAAAAAAGGAAAACGGTCAGGAATTTATTCATTTAAATCAAGACGACATGAATGGTCCCATTTTTGCAATTGGTTTTTTTAATTCTCTGGAGAAAACTGAGTAATATGGTACTTACCCAGGGATCCTAAATAATCGGGATAGGCCCTCGATCAACGAAGTGGATTGCCGATACTGCACACTGATCTGCAAACATGAAATCCGTTCTATGATCTTCGGTCGTTAAGTGGAGGCCTGTTCCGCTACACGCATCCCGAATCGTCATACTGCATACATAATCAGGTTACTTATCGTACATGGTGGCGCTATTACTATGGCAATAATATTAATCCTGAAAAGAAAAGCTAAAAATTTTATTTTTTAACATGTTGAAAGTAATTTTTTTCTAAATGTATTAACGAAGGCCATCAAAATTTAGGGTTGGGATTTATTCCGTTTCATGTAAAATTACGATATAGGCCTACATTATGCATTTACACTCTCCGTTAAGGTGGTATTAGATAATTTTTCAACCGGCGATGATTAAACATTTTTTGCTTTTCTTTTCAAGATTCATCTCACTGGATTACTATGCCTGCGAATCGTCTATGGGCATTTGTACACAGTGTCACCCGCCTGACTTTACTGATAGCGCGGACGGCTAACAGATTTTGTAACACACCTCGAGTTAAAAAGATTAGTGATTATGTAGACAGCCTGAGCGATCCCCTCCCCCACATACACCAACGGAAGTGCACAAGGCCTTATACACTCAAGTGTTAAGGAGGGGATCTAAACAAAGATTACTTTGTCTAACCATAAGGATTCTAAAAAAGGTATACTTTGTACTATCAGCAGCTTGAGGTTTTTGAAATTATAGGCTTAAGACAGCAAAAATCAATAAAAATTTTCATTTGTACAGGTCAATTTTAAATTTGCTCCGATTTGGATACAAAATGGTGCAAATTATTGATGGAACTTAAAAGATCTTAAATGCTTACTTAAGGAAAACAAGGTCAAGCCCTATTGAATGCAATGGACATAGACCTTTGTTCATTGAATAAAAAATGCAATATTGTTAAAACCACAAAATTAAAATCCTCGCGAAACAATAATGTTGTTGTTGTTGTTGTCGTTATTGTTCTTGTTGTTGTTGACTTGTCTTTTTTCCTCTTACGGCAGCAGATCTATCTCAGCAGCAACGCGGACCTGGAATGATCTGCCTGTAGACATTAAGGGAGGGGTCATTACTTACGCCGGAGTGGGGTAGAGGATGATTTGAGGGGGAACCCGAAAAAAAAAATTTGAACGGAAGCGAGGGGGGAACGCGAAAATTTTTGCCGAAAAAAAGTTGAAATCCTCCACCCCCCCCCCGGCATAAATAATGACCGCTCCCTAAATCAATCACATCTCTTATAGTCATGCAGAATGGTGAAAGTATTGTGCATTTTGGGTGAAAAGTACCAAATTTGGCACAGAGGTAGCTATTGATATGCTAAACAAATCTGGTCTATAGGGCCAAATTAATTTCCTTCCAATATGGCCGACATTTTCAAAATGGCCACCACCCTATAAAAGACATTAATATATGGTTCAAACATGCTTTAATTTGCAAAATGTGGTGTTAAACTTTATTATATAGGTCAGATAAGACTTGGTTTAACCTTTTTAAATTAATATTTCTGTTATTTTACCAAAATCGTAGTTTAATTCAAAATGGCGGTCACACATTGGATCCTAAATTCAAGATGACTGCCGCACACAGGACAAAGCTGCTTATTTTATAGTTAACCGTGCAAACCATGGGTTTCGTTGATTTTCTAAAACTTTGGGCCCTCAACATATCCAAACCTACATTTTGTTGCTGTAAATGCCAATGTACATGATATCAAAATGGCTGCCAAATTAAAAATGGCAGCCACTGTAAATTTGATATGTTAAAGGTAGTATTGATTTTATATATGTCATGGTAACTGATAAGATTTAATCAACATTCTAAAACATTAATTGGCATCTTGATATAGTTAAACATTTTACATTATAGTCTGTGTGTATCACATAATCAAGATGGCTGTCATATTCAAAATGGCTGCCACTATCAATTTAATAACATGCCTTAAATGTACTGTTGATTTGCTTTGTCAAGTTGTACCTCACAAGTTTTATTGCCATTCTACCAGGTACCGTTTAATGTGCTTTCTTGTACTTTCAATGTGTAATATCTAAGAACGTTGTAGTATTCAAAATAGCTGCTAATGTCACTTTGTTAGTATTTAACAGTTATTTTTTATTGTTTCAGTCATTCATTTACTCATTCATTCTTCATTGTGTTATCTCTGATAACTTGTAGATCCTCCAATCTACATTGTATGCATGTATTCCTTCATAGTTTAAGACTATAACTAGCAATAGTTGTAGTGTTCGTGGGTGATGGTGTAATAATCAGATACTAACAATCTAACTATCTATCGCCATACACACATGAAGAAGCTGATAGCAGGCTTCTACTTCATGCAGTTGTTGCCACTGCTCAAGGATACCAAAGGGTCATGCTGCATACTGTGGACACAGACATTGTTGGGTTTTTTCTGTAGCCTCGTTCAGTCAGTCCAACCTCACTGAACTCTGGCTAGCATTTGGTACTGGAAAGAATCGTAGATTCATACCAGCACATGCTATTGCCCAGATCCTAGGACCAGAGAACGCTTTTTCTCTGCTGATGTTTCACACTCTCACCAGTTGCACAAAGGGAAGAAAACTGCATTGGGAGCACGCAAAATCTTCCCTGATGTTGTAAAAAACTTTTGCAACCATTGGAAGAACTCCTCCTTCAGAAGATATCTGTAAAGAACTAATGCCAACAATTGAAAGATTAGTTGTCCTCACGTACGACAGAACAAGAGTGTTGAGAGTGTTGATGATGCTCGTAAAGAGTTATTTGCTAATAAAGGGAGCTCCATTGAGTTCATTCCACCTACCTCAGATGCACTGTATCAACACTCAAACAGAGCAGCATATCACTGCGAGCTCCAAAGCTACCGGATCCAGCTGACTGGGGTTGGAAAATTGCAGCTTCAGTTGTAGGAACCTCTACATGTATGGATAACCTTACAAGAGGCATCAAAAGCATGTCAAACCTGCTGAAGTGTGGCTGTAATGTAAATAGAGGATGTCTTGATGGATGCAAGTGTGTTAAGGCTTCTTCTTATCGTATCAAAACACAGTGGTTCTCAAGTATGATCCAGCCAGAGGTGGGTACAATGTCTGGCTGCTTCACTGAATTCTGCAAGGTCCTTGTCTGTGCATTGTTGCGCCAACATTGGGCAGACCAAGAGATGTTCCAATGTCTTTGGCTCTGTTCTACAATTAGTGTCCTGGTCTGCTTCCAGGTAGCCCCACTTCTGCAAGGAAACCTTGGATCGTCCGATTCTGGTTCTCAATCTGTTGATACATCGCCATTCATATCCAGGTGGGTGATGCTCATCAGGTTCAATACCAATAGATGTTACTTGGTTGATAGCAAGTCTTTCTTTCCACAGGGCGACTCTCTTAAACTCCTTTGAGACTGTTTTAAGGGGTTGGACTTTGCTTAAGAAACTCTCTCTGGATTTAAGGCGGTTAGCAGCTGGTCTCTGTCCGGACATAGGGTGCTTTACATTAGATATTTGTCAGCTACGCTCTTGCATGCTCGCTATATACACTACGACAAATGTCTGGTGGAGCAATTCCTGCCTTTAGGATGTATAAGTTTTCCGTTGGAGTTGGGCGAATACATCCTGTGATAAGCTGGCAGGAGGCATTTACTGCTGAATCGAGCTTCTTGGGCATGGGTTGACCGTTCCCATACAGGGCAAGCATACTTTGCACATAAGTAGAACAGAGCAAGTGCCGTCGATCTAGGGTAGGTGGGGCGAGGCACCCATCTTGTGCCATGAGTTGTTCAAGATGTTATAGCGTGGAACATAACTTTACTCTTTTTTTTTCCTTTTTCTTTTTTCGTAGCTCGTGCATTTTATTCGGTTGCATGACGGGTCTTATAAGAGCGAGTGCGATCCAAGGTAACTCATAGGTAGACAGGGGAATTATCACAGTGCTCCGGAGGTGTTCCAGACACAGGGGCCCGTTCGCGAACCCCATGCGTAAACCCTAACGTGTATAACCATAACTCATGCGTATGTCCTACATAATAGACCTTTCATACTATTTACACAGTGCTTGGATAAGTTGATCCACTCAGGCATTACATAGTTGCACGTAGAGGTTACGACTGAGTTTCGCGACGACCCAGGTGATTTAAGATGAGGTTTGGCTTCACGGTTGCGGGATGGAAAGCATACACCTCTCTTGAATGGATTTTGACGTAGGTGGTTTCTCATAATAGGGAGTGAATTCATTCATAGCTTTGGAGAGACTCTCTTCGACAAGTGATATTGGTCTATAGCTCTTGGGATTAGAGGAATCCTTCCCAAGCTTTAGAGTGCAATTACATGTGTTTACTCCGATCTTGGGAAAACTGTGGGAAATAAGACACCAATTGTAGAGCTCAAGAAGGCACTTCTTTCCTACTGGGCCAAAGTTTTTCAGAGCTCAGGTGAGATGTGTCAAGGCCTAATGCTTTTACTGGTTGAAGTTTGCAATACCCGATTTCCATTTGTCACCAATGTGAAGGGGCGAGTGAAAAACCAGGGTCGCCCTCACACGCAACACGGACACGTGTGACACCTGTCTAGTTTGATATTCTTGGCTCTGCGCCACGTGCATTTAAAAGCAGTTGGTGGGCGACTGTTGGGTGTCCACACATTTGGCTGATGTGGAAGTTTTTGTTTGGATACCCTTCGAATCAAAGCTTTCGGATGGTAGACAATATTCTTGCTGCTATGGGTCATAGCGGTGGATTCAATTAAGTTCTCCAGGTTTGATCCTTTCTGCGGAACACTCTCCGTCAACCTTTAGCAGTTGTTTAGCTGAGAAGGACGTTTCAAACATGATGGAAACCCTTGATATCCCTTTAGCACCTTCCTTGGAAAGGCCTGGTATGTCTTCCATCCTACAGCCTATGGGTATGAAATCTCGGGCATGTCTGATTCACTAGTTGGGCAAAATTTGTCATAGTTATGGGTTTTGGAGCAACCTCTTCACGTTAGATCCAGCTCATCAGTGTATCCTTGCCAGTCTGCTTTCCTGTAGTTAAAGCGAAAAAGGCACTTTGTTTGGTCTTACTGCAGCATTGACTTGGATACCGACTGATCGATGTTGAGTTAGTGGAAAAGGATTCAGAACAATCTTGCTACACAGGTTAGAGATGTTGGGTTTTTGCCAACAATAGCTAGATTAGGGTTGTAACCTCTAATCCAATCTCTTCCAATGGGCACTATAAAATGATGGCGGCAGCTTAGGGCCGTGAAGGACACGTAGATGTTGACTGTCTAACCATTCTTCCACAGCTTGTCCGTTTTTATTAGTTTCATTGTAGCCCCATTGAGCTCCATTGGGTACTATGGCTGTTGAAATCGCCAATGAAGAAATGAGGTCTAGTGGAATTCCCGAAATTGAATTGAAGGTGCTTGAAATCTACTGATGGAGGTTTGTTGACTGATGTAACTATGACAGAGCTGAACTCAATGGTGAGGACTTCGATGTTGTCAGCAGATAATGAGGTTCTATTGCTTCTACAACTGGGCCTGTTTTCACATACATAGCACTTCCATATTGTCGATGTGGTCTCTCGATGGCAAGGACCATTCCTGGTATGGTTGGGCGCTGATTTAAAGTAAGTGCACGTTCATATAGTTCTAATCCCAATAGGTGTGATATTACTATAAGTACTCTAACACTAACAACAAAACAAAATTTTAAGTAGAAAATACCATCTTAATCAACAGGAATTTTCATGGACAGTATTTAGTAAGACCTTTGTTACACATTTTATTAAGGCTACCAATGTACTTCTGCAGAGTCAACTCGTCTTTTGGGTGGTGGCAATTTGGCCATCATTTTGAATTTGCCATAGAAGTGCCACATAATAGGATTTATTGCCCCGGCATTCGGTTTAAACAAATCACAAGGCTTAGAGCGTGTGGAATTCAAACTTTTCATTGTGTAACATGTGTAAGATGTGTAACACGTGTGCCCTGTGATTTGTTTGAACCGATTGCCGGGGCAACGAATCGTATTACGTGGCACTTCTACAGCGAATTCTCCCACAACTGGATGTACGTTTTGTACAGGCTGTGTATAACCACAGAGTCAACAATAAGAAATCAAATAGGCCATGTTATTTTGAACGGTATGAGACGTATTCAAGTAGCATGGAGGAATCATACAGGCACGTTGCACTTTTAAAAGTAGTGACCATTTGAGGTTTGACAGTCATCTTGGCCAAATTATAATGGAAAGAAGCAATTTAACAACAGACCTTAATTGGTTTCCTCTTAGCATGCTTAGGTTGATGTGAATTCCTTCCTTAAGGGAGTTATATCAAGATCAAGTCAAGATCAAGAAAACATTAATTTCTTGATAATCAAAGGATAAGTTTAAGTTACACATTAGCCGCCATTTTGGATTAAAATCTTATTTGGTTGTATTCTTAAGGTGATGTGAATCCTTTAATCCCGGGGAGGGTTTTCAGGGGTTTGTTGGGTACCCATGCTCGTTCCAGGGTTTCTGAAAGTGACCCCTAACGGGACCAATTTTCAGTTAAAATATACCCCTAACGGGACCAGTTTTTGGTGAAATTATGACAGTTTTCAGTGAAAATATACCCCTAACGGGACCAATTTGCAGTGAAATTATACCCCTTGCGGGACCTGTTCTCAATAAG
>JAMKCH010034507.1:0-16474 GCA_023653785.1 Ophioderma brevispina | reverse complement strand
TAGTAAACTATACCTGTGAATGGTTAAGCTCGAAAATGTCTATGTGTCGTAAACGAAAGAATTTTGTAATTAGAATAATAAATATCGGAGATCTCCGATAGTAATTCAACGGCGGCTGGAAACGGCCATCTAATATGAAATAACCGGAAAATAGCACCATGTATGTATCTACGCTTATTCTTTAGTTGTTGTAGTGGTTCAGGAAAGTCAAGTTAGAGGTCATTTTCTTGAGGTGACACTATTTCATCATGGACGGAAATAAACTTAGCATTTCCAGCTCTGCCGTTATTAAGTATCTGGCATCCCAATGTTAATTACAAAATCGCTTATTTAATGATAAATATGCATTTTTTGGCATTCTCGTTCGCATGTATAGTTTCCTAGACAATTACCAACATAACTGTGCAAAAATATCAAATTTTGAAAATCGGGGTGCTCTTCAAAAATGTGCTGTTATTGCTTTAACAGCAGCCTCCCGTTGTTTCTGACTCACTTTATTTAGTCAACGGGCTAGATTTACGTACCTACAGAACATTTGCCAGTAAATGCCCTAACCTCGCACAGGGTTAGAGTTGTACCAATTGCTGAAGATATGCTCATATACCGTCCATGTAATCGGCATGTCACCTCTATTGGTCCTGCCATCGACTCTTCTATTAAATGCCGAGTAATTGCAGTTTCGCAAGAGGGATTTTGGTGAAAATGTCTGTTCTCCCCCACACGAACGGCGGCATTCAAGATGGTGTCTACTATTGAATACAAATATTAATAGACGTCTCAAAGGCAATATTCAATAGAGGTACGTATTTTACTATTCTTAATATTATTACAATTTTTGGGTAATACTGATGAATAACATTTAAGTGACCAAGGGGTTGTTTTCGCGCTGGCCACTTTACGCGTGGGATTTTCTCGCCGATTTAAAAATTAAAAAAAAATAAAATCGGCCAAGCCGTTAATGAGTTAATTAGTGGGACTCCCATGGACCGTCCTTGGGCACTAAAGGAAGTTAGCTGAGAATGTTTTTAAAAATCAAAGAACCAAAACAATTTTTTTTGCTGATAAGTAAAAATCTATTAGTAACATTAAAAATAATTAACCCTTTATGTGCTGAAAACAGTTTCATCGGGGACGTTGCTAAACCGTTACAGTACAAACTCTATGGGAAATGACGTGTATTTTGCAACACCCGTAAAAATTACAGGATTCCCTAAAACTGCAAGTTTTGTGTTAAATATATGTAATATTGGGTCTTAGAGAGTAGAATAACTTTTAAAAAAAGTTTCATGTAAGCGCAAGGCTCATTTGCATTTTCCGTCTTTTTGCCCAATTTTCGCATGTATTGAAAGCAATGCTTTGCCCCTAATTTGCAGCCCAAACAACACATTTCATGTTTTATTGCTGACTTGGGGTTGTTTGAATGAACCTTCACATGTGGTACAAATTTCGTGTAAAAATCATTTTGGAAACCGATTTCCTTTTTTTTTTTTTTTTTTTTTTGAGTGAAAACCCCTTAGTCACTTAAGTGTTTAGTCATTACTTAAAAAAAAGTAAAAGTAAACTGGGTCAAACTAGTAAGGTGTACCTACTGCAACAGTCATTGCGATTGTAGATGTAAACGAACTCTATGCATTGGCTTCTTCCAAGATCTATAAACCACCATGGTGCCTCTCCTGTCAATGAAATTAAACCCGGTTATATCATGTATGTACGAACATAGTACCTCTGCTACTTACAGATGCACCACAGACTTAGAGCTTCCAAATATAATTTGCGTTTGCGTTTAAAATGGTCAACTAAAAATTAAGATAGTCGAATGAAATTGCTCAAACCCAACGTCTGAGATGAACCAGATTTTTCTCATGGATGTGGACTTGCTTCTAATCGGGACACCTCTGAACGTAATTATGTGCATATTGGTACCTTATTCACTCTAAGAAATAAAGGTTCAACATAGAACCCTTTTTTGTCCTGTATTTTTCACCCTAAGCACTGCTAAGGTTCTATAAAGAAACCTAATGAATGTCTATGAAGACCTTCAAAATTTAAATAGGCCTAGGAATGTTCTTTTTGTATGTGTTCATATATATTTTGAAAAGTTAAGCAATGTGAAAGGCATTGATAACCCTTTGGTTCTAAAATATTTTCGTGGCCAAATAAAAATCATTTCTTTCTCTTCTACCAAGAACCTCTGAAGGGTGCTTTATTAAAATAGATTTTGGGGTTCCAATAGTTTAAGGGTCTACAAAGAACCATTTTCTTGGCTACAGAACCTTTATTGGTTCTATAACGAACTCCACGAAGATTCGTTAGGGTTCTTTATAGAACCAAAAAAGGTTCTGTAGCCAAGAAAATGGTTCTTTTATAACCTTTTAAGGTTCTAAAAACTCTTGGAACCCTAAAATGTATTTTAATAAAGAACCTTATTGCTTAGGGTGAAAAATACAGGACAAAAAAGGGTTCTATGTTGAACCTTTATTTCTAAGTGTGTTGAATATAAAATAAACCTTATTTAAAGGGCATTTCGTGATCCACAACCTCGTCCCCTGACTTAACTAAACAGAATTTTTATATCTCCGGAACCATTAGCCTTGGCAATCCATATGTACCTAATCTTAAGTTCAAATTCGGTCGTATCGGTAAGAAATTAGCAATTTCGTATTTTCTGTCGGTAAACGGACAGAAATGACAGCACGGTGGCCTATGGGACCTTGGGAAACAAGCAATTACTCATAAAACAAAACCACAAGACCGGAATCAACTAAAAGTTTGTGAATAAAATTTTCTCAAGGATAACTAGTAAACCATGAATAAAACAGAAGGTGCTGAAATCACGAAATGTACCTTTAATATAGAATGGATATTTTACATAATTAAACAAGATGTAAAATATTCATCTAGTTTTAAATCGAATTCATCTATCGTAGGTTTTACTGACAAATAATTTTAGAGGGACAGGGTATAACTAACTAACTAACTAACTAAATAACTGCAAAATCGGTTTCAGAAGTGTAAGAAATTTTAATTTTACAAATTCTTTTAAATATCTACTCAATATGACTATTATGAATACAAATACCGTAACCGGCTTCCACAACGGCACATATCTTGTCACTAAAAGGTAGCACCCAACGATCCACAGCATTATTCGATCCATTGTTATGCTGGTGTGAACTCTGTTGTATCGCCTTATCGCGCAGGTCAATTTCTGAAAAGAGTAAATAACACGATAACCTTTTCTAATTCCTTTCCTACAAGGACAATATGTATGTATGCACTTCTACAGCTAGGTTATCTATTGTTGTAGGTGTGCCTTTATTTTTCACGAATACATGCGGTGCACGGTAATCTTGATAACCCTGCACTCGATAACAAAAATATAGATAACCTGCACGCCAGAACAAAAGATTTTAGATAATCTGCACGCCAAAAAAAAAAAAAAAAACAAAAAAAAAAAAAACCCAAAAAAAAAAAAAACAGATCACAATAGGAATATAATAAACACAACACAAAAAAGTAAGTCCCCCTCTAAACAATCGCTCCTAGTTTCTTATGTAGGAAGTTTGTCAAAGTCATGACTAGTTAGTAATATTTCTATGAATGTTAGTTAACTTGTGTGTGAAAGATAGAGGCACCCGTTACTTCACGGCTGACCGAGCACAGGTTAAAGACAAAAGAGGCATTTTCAAAGTTCACAAAACGATATCATTACTTAAGGTGATTGACAAACAGCTAACTTAAAAGTTAAGTACTGTTCCGTAATGTGTGTATCCCCCGCACTTCTCAAATGATCTCATGACATCAGTTACTTATGGTATTGATGAGTCTGGTCAGACCCTGCTGAGGGATAGCAGCACCTGTAAAAACCGCGTTAAGTTATCCAGTGTATTCTCTGCATTGGCACGGGTATACAGAAACGTTTTAGCTGGTCCCAAAAGATGCTTGAGAGGATTTAATTTTTAGGTCACACCATTTGTTGGATTTCCTCACAAGCCATGAATGCGTTGAACTGCCTCCCTCTGCCTGGACTGCAATGCGTTGTCGTTCACGAAGACAAAGGCAACAGTTGGCAGCAGCATGGTACAACAAGGATGAAGAATTTCCACGACATACCGGTCA
Organism: Ophioderma brevispina; assembly: GCA_023653785.1. Lineage (NCBI taxonomy): Eukaryota > Metazoa > Echinodermata > Ophiuroidea > Amphilepidida > Ophiodermatidae > Ophioderma > Ophioderma brevispina. Next base: position 12,355 of record JAMKCH010034507.1, on the reverse strand, counting down.
GTATTCAGATTTCAACGATCTGATAAGTGTCATAAGAAATGTGTCTCAAAAGTTGACCAAAAGTGAACAGTACTGGACAGTACTAATCTTTTAAGTTCATACTGAACAGTACTCATTTTTTTAAGTTAACTGTTCGTCAATCAGCTGAAGTAATGATGTTACTTTTGTGAGTTTTGAAAATGCCTCTTTGTCTTTAGCCTGCGCTTAGTCAGCCGTTAAGTAACGGATGTCTCTAATTTTCACACAAAAGTTACTAACAAATTCATAGAAATATAATTAATTAGTCATATTAAAACTTGGCAAACCTCCTACATTTTGTAAGAAATTATGAGCAGTTGTTAGAGGGGGGGCCTTATTTTTTGTATTGTGTTTATCACACAGTTCAAATAAATAAGTCCCCCCGGACAAAGGACCACTTTTCTGGAAAAAGTTGGCTCCTTAAACCTGTTACAAAAATGTGGGAACTGTTTCTGCAAGGTTAACATTAACGGTGCAAAAAAAAATCACCACAATAGTAATTTCGCACTGAAATGACGTCATATGAAATTTGATGACGATAAAAAAATGACACTTTCGGGCATAGGATTTAACATCGAAAAACATCACGGACGGAAGAAGTACCAACAGGCCTAGTACCAACACAGGAATCCACAGCACTTGGTTTGGTCCCATCTGGATAGCTATCGTCATCTTCTTTCCATTCGTACCAACACGAGTACAACAGCCTAGGATTACGTCAGGCTGGCGTTATAAAGTTCACGCGTCAGCACAACGGTCAATTTACCATAGTACACAGTGTAGAATAGGTGAAAATGTGTTTTTTCACCAAAAAGTTTGGAAATATCCGATTTCCACCACGGTTTTTGCTCTCTTTAATGGGTAGGCTAGTTTTATTCCTCCAGAGTTTAGTGCCTAATTTTGAGTCGCAAAATTGCTGAAAATCCCCCTCAATTTTCCACCCTATATACAGTATTTTATACATTTTCCTCAACTATGACGTCATAGTGACGTCATTAAAGGAATGTTGGTACTTTATGTGATACCATTGAAAGGAAGAAACTCTAAGCTTTCATGTGGTATCATTTGTGGGGGGAATAGAGTGGTCCCAAATAGGGGAAAGGAATCTTTAAAAAAATCTTTAAACTTGATGTGTCTCGAATGTTAAAGATGCAAGAAAGTGTCATTATTCTCGGGACTGTTAAAGATGCCAAGAAAGTGTCATGTTTTTATTTGTCATCAAATTTAAAAAGACGGCGTTCAGGGAAAAGGGCAACTGCTGTGTAAAACTTTTTTGCCCATTAAATGCGGTAACATTTCCGTTGTACATTTTACATTGTTGTTAACAGGGTAAGGAGCCTAACTTGTGCTAGAAAAAAAATGCACATTTGTCCAGGGGGGACTTACTTTTTTGAACTGTATATTTGAAGAGTACCAATTTTTTAAATAACATTTAAAAGTAGCAAAGGACGGGACAGGCCACTTAACTTTATATTCATAAGAAACACCAATTCTGGAACAACATTATGAAGATATTTAATAAAGAATACCAGTTATCGTATGTAAAGTGTATTTTTTCTATGTTGTTTCCCCAAAAAACTTGTTTTTTATCTTCTCTAATCGCCGACATAAGATTATAGTAACACTTAATGGCATTTAAGGGGTGTAATGGGAACTAGGGGTTTGTTGTGGCGCGCCATGTTTTAAGTCAAATTTATTTTGCCCAATTATGTCATAACCTAAATATCAGTGTGGCATATTTGGTTGGAAAAAATCAAATCGGCCATGGGTCTGTTTTATAATTATTTATGCATAAATAAACAGTTTGGTGGCGTATTCAAAGTTGTCCCTTAAAAACGTACTGGCAATTTGCATTTTTATTTCAGCAATGCCTTTGCATTTATGTCCTACCTCTAGAGCCAAAGTTTAGGGAAGGAAATTTTTTTTTTTGGACGGAGAAAGAAAAGTGTTTGCGCGTAAGAAAGGACGTTTTTGGTGCCATTTGAATACATATAACCGATCTTCAGTTTCGTTCGATTATGTGTCGTTTTGATGTACCCATGCAATGCACAAGGGTGTTGGGAAAAATCTAGCGACAAAGTGGTTTTCTGAGGGTTGTACTTGGACCCCTAGTTGCACTAACGAGTGCAGAAGGCCTTATGCCCTTATCAGGGGCGGATTCAGGATTTGAAATACGTGAAAATTACCGAAGTGCTGAAAGGCTGAAACTTGTCCAAAATGGGCTGATTTTGCAAGATTTTGCAGAATTACCGGGAAGCGCGCGCCCCCATCCACCCCCTCCCTAGATCCGCGCCTGCCTATGCACGTAAAAACTAAAGGTAACCACACAGTCATCAGATAATAATAATAATAAGAAGAAAAAGAATAGAACATGTTGCCATAAATGATATAGAGATGTATAAATATTGGAATCAAAAACACTCTTTTTAACAACAAATTTTCCTCTTATTTTAAGTTCCAGCGTTTGAGTTTTAAGAAAACGTTCCCGAAAAAAATAAAACAAAAGAAGAAAAAGAACAAATTATAACATTCAGCCAACCGTTCTTAAAAATCTTGTAATTACGTTTTGTGTTTGCTGGAAACTTCCTGGTTTGAACTATAAAGGGTCACACTATAATAGAAATACTGAAAGGGGCCCTTACTGAAATCACTTCCACAAATTTGAAAAGAATTTTTGGTGTTTACATGTGTTCCCAATTTCCTGCCTAAAATCAAGGTATTGACAAACTCCCTACAAAGAATTGACAGTGTAGCTAGCAATGATTGTAACCCAATGAATTACCACAATAAAACACTCAGCCTTGTACTTCAGGGCTTGCAGTAAGAATGATCTGATTGACTACCACGTGAAAGGTGGAATAGCCGTGATTACACGTCTACAATAGCACACTGTTCTGTGAGCTGACTCCTGTATGATTTTCAAGTTTGGTGAATACTGGCAGTATATCAGCAATCCTTGGCTGTCCTGTACCGAGAAGTGAAGCTTACACGGAAAATATACAACTACTCTTATTTTTTATTATCATTTGTAAGCGAACTGTAAACACCCAATTGCCTAATTTTCTAATGTGTGGAAGAGATTTCAGTAAGGTCCATTATCTAATATTGTTGCTATGCCATTGTGTCCCTTTAAATAATCAGCTGCACATCCAATGCACAATTCTTCATAATCTACTATGATTACGATCATGATTTTTTTTAGAACGGCACTAGCATAATACCGTATTCCACTATGCTAACGTACTTACCGCTACAACGGTCCCGATCTTTTTCAATAACATATCCTCAATGTGTTTTCGGATCAGTAGTATACACCATAATGTGGAGCTGGCGTTCGGGTTTCTGCAGAATTGTGGTCCCGAGTCCTGTTCCCGGGATCATCTTTCAGGTGTTATTGAGATGCTTATGAGGTTCTTGCTATGCTCCACTTTGTCGATTTTTTCCCGTTGAAGTGTATGTTGCCGCCCACGGTAGTCGCTCCCTTAGATTCCCGGTAACACTCACTTACAATTTACTGAATGAAAGGCTTTACAGTGTAAGTAAACATGATATAGGGTCTAGGTGCTGTGGGACCTGGGGGGTTCCATGTATCTGGAACATGCAGTTTTACCAGTTGGTTCCATATCTCCTGATGTTAACTCGCGGTAATTTTTTTTGATCACCACCCACGCTCCAGGAGCAGGTCTTCCACTCTCCCTCACTAACCTCAAAGGGCAGCTATTATTTGTTCTTATCTTTTTGGGATATTAAGAATTCCGGTCTAACCTGAAAAAATAAAAAAATGTTATATATTGTCCAGATAGCTAAGCAATAGGCATTTTCAAACACCCGGATTGCAACGATTTTTCATCTGTCACATGTAGGGACACAAGGTGAATTTATTTGCTACCAAAAACAATCATTTGCTACATGCAGAAAGGAACCTGAATTGATAAATATAACTGGTTCTGACAAAATATGTGCGCCCCTTTAACTTTTAAGGTAACCCCCCCCCCCCATTACTTACCGGTATACAGACCTCATTGGATGGCTTGGAAGAGAAGTTCATAAGGAGCACCAAACGCAGGTATCAAATGCCATCGACAGTACAATTGGCCAGGCCAGTTTTTCCTAACCTCCACACTTGTCTAAATTCCTAATGGCTTGAATATAAATATAAACATCAACTATTACAAAATTTAAAGGCATTTTCAGCCAAAGCAGCAAATTGTTGGCACAAAAATTTACACCCCCTTTTTTTTTAAACTTTACTTTAATATCAGAAAAAAACCCACACTGTCGCGTTGAAAGCTGAAATTCCACAGGGAATTTGAAGAGAAAAAACGAGGATCTTAACAAAAGCACCCCGATATTAACGTCATGCCAAAACATCCAAAAACCGACACCAACCAAGACGACAACAAAGGAGGGTTGAAAAAAAGGGAGTTCTTGAATATGTGTGGCATTATCCAATCTTTGAGAAACTGCGGAATTATATGAGATCAATTGTAACGAACATCCCGACCCTGGTTCTAACACCTTTTATAATATTACCGAGGTAAAATATCGGACCAAAAAATCATACGACTGGGAGGTAGATTCACAAGACCTTAATGTTTTGCCTGATATGTACATCACCCTTCCCGTTACTTCACTTCCTCTGTACCTACAAGTAAGTCTAACCAAAAACTTACTTGCAGAATGGCTTGTAAGAATTTAAATCAAGTAAGACAGGAAAAAATCCTGAACTCTAAAGAATGCTGCAAAATATTGTAGACCTTGACTAATTTCCTCACGCGAAGCGCATGTAAAAATTGCTTTAGGCTCACACCCCTGAATTTTGGAAAAGAAAGTAGAGTAATGCGGACATGGAATGATATATTAAAATAAAAGAAATTAAATTATATGGATAGACCTAATATAGCCGAAACGCTTAGAATTCAACGACCCATATTTTATGGCCACAACATACAACCCCTTTGTTGATTTCAGTTTAAAAGTCGCAGCACCTTACCGAAAGGAATAATAAAAGAAAAAACGTGAGGGTGGCAAACCCAGCGCAGAAATGCCTAAAATTAAATTCTGACCTTACATTGTCAAAACCACGGCAACCAAATGGAATTAACAATAGCCGAACAAGACCATGCGGCTTATTTTGCAGAGATTGTGCCATGGCCATGCAGAACACATACATGTAACAAACCCACATCCAATCTGTTTATGAGGGTGGATTGTCCTAATTGGCAGTTGAAAAAGGAAAGGCACGTGATAACTTTGATTGACAAATAAAATAACCAGAATAGGAAAGAAAAAAAATTGACGATAATCGCATTTCAGGGATGACCGTGTATTCCATACACTACAAACAAAAAGGCTAGAAGAAAGGGAGACTGTATTAAAACGGTTGCACATAAATTCTGATTTGCAAATTGACGGTAAAATTTGCACGAGTCATTCTAAAAATCAAAAGTACCGATCTGCTACGCCGTTGTGTGATAAGCGTCTCACTCCCTTCCCCTAATTCCCTGACAATGAGGCAAATGCTGCAAAATGCAACGAGATTGACGATGGAGGCTAAAGTTCAAAAAGGTAAACGCAATATAAGCTAAATAGAAGGATAATTTGAGCAGGGCCATGCCAAATCAAAGAATGTATGTTAAAATAGATTGGTTAAATTTTCCCACAACTTTGTTGTGCCCCATGTAGACTTAGCTAGAAGTTATTGATTATTATATGATAACTCCGGTTTCCGACCTGAGTATTATACAATTTCCACAACATGTCACCCAAAAAAAATAGGGAAAAGTAAAAACTCTACATGTTATGTGCGATTTGCACAAGAATGATTTTTTCATGTGCTGGACTTAAAGGGAATTCCTTCAAATAAAGCAAAAATTATAAGCCACATTTGCCAATTGCAGGTCAGCTTGCACCTTGGACAATGCATTTGAACCATGGCCTGTTTTAGCGCCAATGTTAGTCAATCAAACACCGGAGGAAAGCCTTGCCTAGCAGATTGCATGAGACCGAATGATTAAGGAACCAGTTAGCAATTGCAAATCCTCGATTTTATAATTTTGCGCATACCAACTTATCTTTTAATTCCTACATCTTCGTATGGCACTGAAACAGTTTGGAAAAACACGGAATTGATTAGGAGACCAAGGTAAGCGATACATGAGGTTGGAACTTACGCATCGTCCGGTTCCAATGGAGCACCCAAACTCTAAAAATATCTTGAAAAACAGCAGGCCTGGCATGAATATGATTACCCAGCATCCATTGCCCGCGATGGAAATGAAGCCATAAGTGGAATGATGACCGGAAGAGGGCTATCATCGAATTGAAGCCCAATCCAAGAAAAGAAGAAATACCCCAAAGTGGACCTGGGGAACATGAGGCCCCAATGAAAGCAGCTTTATATATATAGTAATGGCGATTTATTTTGACTCATAATAACTCCAAATCACCGGGTGTACTGGTGATTAACCTGAATGCTGATTGTCTGTAATATAGCCACCATTCCCCTAGCTCTTATCACGTTTGATATGGCCACAACAAAAGTAAATATAATGGCAGTACTAATCCCTGACAATCCCAATCATTTTAACGGTGAATGGACCCGCCAATTATTCCCAATTTGATTCTTATACAAACCTGCCAAAGCTATGATATGCCATCTGTATTGATTACGTTGCTCCAAATACTGCACACGAACCCCTTATATGCCAGGCTAAATCTGAATGAAAAAACTAAACCAATTACAATTTTTGAGTAAGCCGGGTAGATAAGTATAATTGCCAAAAGATTGACAAATTCATGGGTGGCCACGTGGATGCATAACTACAACAGAGAATAAAATAATAATAATAATAACCAACATTTAAATGCGTTTTGCCTCAGAGGATACAAAGCGCAGAGTGAAAAAAAAGACAAAATACAAGCAAAAGGAATACAAATGCAAAATGAACAACTTAAGCAAATAAATGAGTGTTCAAGGAGTGGACTGAAAGCTATCAAAAACTGGTGCACTACGAATGCAGATAGAAGTGTGTTCCACAGGTGGGCGCAGCCACAGAAAAGGCTTTGTCTCCAGCAAATTTGTGAGTCCTAGGAACCTTAAGGTTTAGACCGTTGGACCAGAAACGAGTGGTTCAGAACCAGGCGAGGGTCTAATTCAAACAAAGACGTCATCTATTGTACACTGGTACAAAGTCCATTTACAGATTTAGACCAATTTCAAAGAGTTTGACATTTGATACGTCGCTGATGCGAAGCCAGTGAAGTTCATTGAGCAGAGGAGTAACATGAGCAGATTTTGGGTCAGATATACAAGACTGCGCACATTTGTTCGGGGCTTTTGGAGACGACGATTAGGGTCTTTGGCCCCCAATGCATTGAAAACGAATAGTGCAATAATCAATGCCGATAATATAGCGATCGAACTATATTGGCACATGTCGTCTTGATCAATAAATCTACGAATCCTGTTCAAATTACGAATCTGCCAGTTAATTGATTTTCACAGGTTGGTGATATGTTGAGACAAGCACATTGTTTTGGTCAAAAACAACTTCCCAGATTTCGCTGGTAGAAGACGGTTATCTACCGGCATCATTAACGTGAAGGCTGAGGTCATTTAGCCTTTCCTGGTGATGAACAGAAGATATGTAACAAACTCGGTCCTTGTCAAGGTTAAGCTTGAGCTTGTTTAGAACCATCCACTTGTTGATGTCTGTTGATCTCTGTGACATGGCGCGGACTACATGGTGTAGGACTTGCGCTTTGTACCCCAAGTGTCCCGGTTCAATCTCATGTGCTATAAATCCTGATTTAATAATTTGCATAAGTTATACTGGTTAAACTCGAATTACCCCTGACGTCATGGTTCATTTGTTTGGACAAAGGAACCATGAAAGATCTCACTTGCCACTCACTTGTGTGTTTGATGGTTTTTTGTTTGTATGTTGAACAAGTGCTGATGAAAGCTGCCGCCTCGAAGTTGCACTTGTTGCTGTTTTTTGAACATTGTTTGTTTGTATGACTCTGGCAATTTACCTATCGTCTACGATATGAGATTAAATAAACCAGATATTATTAATACTATTATAAAACACGATAACTGCCCTTTGGACAACTATACTTTGAACAAAATTATTGACCCATTGTTGAATGTTGCATTTGCTTTCACCACGAATTTCGTTGCACAGGTTTCATGGATAATTCCACTTGACACACCCTTCCCTTTTAAAGGAATTTTTATTTATTAATATGATACGACGCCCACGACTTGTAGCAAGTGGTGCCAAGACTTTTTACGCATCCGTTAATTCAATGACTCATAACGATTTAGGACGCTGTGTAACCAGCAATTCACTGAAAAATTTCACAGGAACCACCGAAAATATTCCTGTATTTTACTCATTTAACGGCAATTGTATTTTAAAATGAACGTTCAGGTTTCCGATGGTCCTATCGTATGTAGTACATAACCATATGAACATAAATTGCCAACATTTCATAACTACCCCACATAAAGATTTTAGAGGATAACAAACGGCACTAATATTCCGGCCACACGCTGCAAGGAATTAATTTTCTATTGGCTTGTTCGCCTAAAATACATGACTCCCGCCAATCAACTACAAATTCATAACCACAGGACCCTTGAATCTATTAAAGCTTCAACAGTGAAGCCAAAACAACTTAACTCCCTTTCACTATCCTGTACATGAAGATTTGATACACAGCTGTTTGACCCCATGCAAATTGTCCCTTTTATATTAAGAGTAATTTTTAATCAGTGGCGACACAATATTGACAACTGATATAAGTAGGGCATGCAAGAGCTAATACCTCTGAAGAAACCAGAAAAAAATCCAATGCGGGAATAATGCCATATACAGGGTGTCCCAAAATAAATGCAATCCTTGCAGTCTGGGCTATAATTTCAAAATTACTGAGAATTATTCAAATTTTATAACAGATTCTGAATGACGAACTTGTTTCGTACATTCTGTTCAATTTTTGTCTGATACGGTTCACTAGTTTTGAAAACAAAGGCTATTATGTAACCCGCTGTCAAATTACCTCATTCCAAGTTTGCCTTAGATCGTTGAAACAGGTTCACCTTGAAAGTGGAATAAAATTGTCTTTCAACTACAAAAATCTCCTGGTACTAATCCTGTCTGTTTTAAAAAAAAAATAAATTACTAAAATATTTGTCGTCATTGTTTTATTATATCCACGGTCTTTTATTGTCTGCACAGTATTTTGCTCTACTCATATTTAGAATAGTAACTTAGCGACTTGGCAAATTTTTATCGCCAGTGGGTCTGACAAATATGCGTGAATAATATAAATTGCAGCGGAGGATTAAACACCAAATGAATGGAAATGGTTGGGGCTATAATTTCAAAATTATTTTAATACTAAAATATTTGTACTTAATGTTTTATCCATGGTCTTTTATCGCCTGTGCAGTATTTTCTCTACTCATATTGAGCATAGTAACTTAGCGACTTGGCCAACTTAAATGTTTTAGGCCTATCTTCAGTATGTCTGACAAATCCACGTGAATATTGCAAATTGCAGCAGAGGGATTTTATACCAAATAAATGGAAATGGTATGAATGGATGTTGATTACCATTATGCTATAATATGTTATAATATCGACCATTTGATAGACACACCAAACAACACAAAATAAACCACTGAAAACCAACCAAACTTGAGTTACAATCAAACACATTGTCAGAACTTTTGTCATGTTAACAGAGAAGAGACCATTTCTTCCTTTCTTTGTCAAAGACAAAATGTTTTAAAATGTTTTTTTCATATTGAAATATTTAGTTTACACGGTTATACTGGGTTAATTAACGCAACTAAGTAGTAAGAGGTAAGAATAAAGAGACAGGATAAAACAAAACCAGCACCTGCGCACTTAGCATGCCTTATTGTGTATTCATCATTAAAATCTTGGAATTGCTTAAAATTGTGGCTTACTTACTATCGCCTTGGTTCTAAAAACAGTGAAGCAAATCAAAATTAATTTGAACAGTTATGTGAGAAAAGATAGGCCGACAGAATTCTCGCACAATTTTTCAACATTTAAAAAAAAAACGGTTGTATCCAGGAATTTTGTAGTTAAAAGACATGTTATTGAACTTTTCAGGTGGACCCTGCTTCTACGATTTACGCAAACTTGGAATGGGGTAGTTTGACAGTCGTTACATATCCCTTTGTTTTCAAAACCGTAACAGTATCAGACAAAAAAAAAAAAAAAAAAAATTGGGCAGTATGTAGAAACAAGTTTGTCATTCAGAATATGTTATAAACTTGGAATAATTCTCAGTAATTTTCAAATTATAACACCAACTGTGAGGATGCATTTATTTTGGGACACTCTGTAAGGCCTACAAGGGCATGAAATTATTTGAAAAGCGCCCTCTATACGCCAATTCACCCTGGAATCTCCCTGGAAACGCGTGTGAAACAAGAATTTTAGGAAAAACAAATTGCCCGCAATGACTTCCGACAAATTTACACCGGGATGGTGAGTTATGGAATAATACCCAAAATAGGTTGTAAAACGTGTGGCGCCATTGATAATTTTTTTTTTAATCCCAGACGCAACGAATAAACGGTGACTCTCAAACAGCCGTGGATAACCTTGGAGAACGACTGATGATAATTATAGGTTGCAATATTCTAAAACCTGACTTAGATTTTGACCACAAACACCGCCAAAATTTAGTGTACATTGGGGCAAACTGGTTCATTACTAAATTCCGAAAACCGAAAATAACCTGCCTTGTTGGCATACTTGCACTCGACGCGAGTACGCTACAGTATTGGTTGCCGATCAAACGACCATAGTTATTGTCCTTGCCCTGGCAACACAAACTGTTATCCATTGGCTAACTAGTCTAGTGGGTAGAGGGGGGGTTCGGCACCCCCCTGAAATAAACTTCTAATCAACGTATTATATCAAAAAATGCGTAGAAAACGAAATTAGCTATGTAAAAAAAAAAATCAAAAAGTGTCCCACGTACTTTTTATGCAATTTATCAAATTTTTTTTTAAAGTATCGCATTACCGAAAAATCACCCATTTTCAGATATATCTCAGCCAATACCTGTTGATAAATTAACAAATGAGGTGCCTTGGACCTATGTTTTCAGGGTCAAGATCAGATGGAATGATTTTAAAATTCACCATATGTCCCCATGATGACAGAATAGCAAATTAGGGTCGCCATTATCTAAAAATCCAATTTTCGATATTCCTCAACATACTGTTTGATAATGAACAAATAAGGTGACTGGACCGATGTTTTTTGTGGTCAAAGATCAAGATGGGAACCATTTTGGAAATTACCAAATGTCCCCATGATGACCATAATATGCAAATTATGTCGCCATCAGCTAAAAATCCATATTTGGGCATATCTTGGCCAATATTCCCACAACCCTGCCCAGATAAGAGACGAGACCAGTGTTTTGAGTCGAGGATTTAAAAGGTACTCATAAATTATGTTCAGGTGTCATACTACAATGTCAACACTGCAAATACTAAGAATAGCAATTGGGCCTTCATCGATAGCTCTTTTTTTTTTTTGGTATTGTAAGAAACTTTGTGGCCATTAATTTTAGACTTGCAGACTTGGCACATAATCTTTAAAACATTTCTTTAAATCAAGTTATGGAATGATACAGACTAATGCGAGACTAAGATACTCTGTTGTTATCATGCCGAAAAGCAAAATGTGAAGAACAGAATTCTCCAGTCTCCAATGACTCTCTGCCAACATGCATATGTCATATCCACATGCATCGTGGCAGTTTTACACCATCAGTAAATTTAAAGGACGTCGTAGGAGAAAAATGGAGCAACTTCATATGGAGTGACATCATCCTCCAATCATATAAGTCCCATGCTATCAAGTCTGTAATTAGATACCTAACTGTTATCAGTCAAAAAAATCTGATCCTTGAACGATTGATATCACCGTCCTGCTTGGAGATGAACCAACCGGAAGCATCGACTTCACATAGCAATCGCCCCTCCTCCCTCGTAGATTTTTTTCCGGGGACCCTTCTTCCCATCAGAATTTATTTTTTTCCGTGACAAGTAGTTAAGGCGTTACCCACAAAGTGGTGCCCCCAATTCCAATCCCTCTTGGAAGAGCCAAGGAAGCAAATTGAATCACGGGCCCAGAAAATGGGTTTGGTTCAACTTTATAGAGTGTCAGATGTCGGTCTCCTTCTTCGTAATATTTGGAGGCTTTCCATGAGTCCATAGATCTTCCTTGGCCTCAACCCAGTCGAGACCTGAGCTTGGCATCTGAATATTCAA
>JAMKCH010034506.1:0-37577 GCA_023653785.1 Ophioderma brevispina | reverse complement strand
TAGTTTGAGGCCTGTGTATAGAATCACCACATTTTATCATAAAGGTCACGAACACAAAAGTGGACAAGATAATCCCATCTCAACTTTTAACATTACCTAGTGAGACATTGAATTATTTTTGGATAATGGCAAAGTTTATCTTTTCGTATTCCCTAGTTTTATGAAATGAATCATAACAGTAATACAAGTGGTCCAAACAAAAATATGGAGAAATACACAACAAATACAGTAATATTATGACCCGAGTAGAACCTGCGAAGCATCTTGACAGTATTGGTTTCCTGTATGCAGTAGTGGCACCCAGGGAGTCCAAGGGGTATTTTCCCCATATTTTGAGCCCCCCCCCAAAAAAAATAGCAAGCTTAAGAAACTTTTATAAAAAAAAAATATTAATTTTTCAAATGGCAATGGGCTTGAAAAAATAAGTCAAAACCAATGAATTGTTGAAAGGGTGAGGGAGGCACTCCCATCTTGGAAGCCACGCGTATGTAAGGCTGTTAAGACCCCCTTTTCAGTATCGTTGTCACCCAAAGACCCCATATTTTATGACAATTTTACCACTGTCACCCAAAGACCCCTATATTGGGAGAAAATTTTGAAAATCTCCACCCAAAAACCTTCGTTTTTTAGAAAATTATGCAAAAATGTCACCTAAAGACCCCATTATTTCAAAAATGTTGCCAATTTGTCACTCTGAAAGCCCCTATTTTGGGGCAATTTGGCTGTCTCTCACCCAAAGACCCCTATTTTTTCCAGTCCTCATCACCAAATGCCCCAGGGTTTGGAAGCACGATCCTTACACCCATATCCATTTCATAGGTGAGTGCCCCCCCGGGCCCAAATAACACTACCCCATGCATCTTCTCCCCAGAATTTCTTATCTAAAGGGTTTCATAATGAATGGGATGGAAATTTGCAGGGAAGAAAGAAGTTGTTACTTGTTTTATTGCAATATATTTATTTTTAAATTCTGCCGACTTTGAATGTGATGTATTTTTATCGGGTCACTCTCTAATGCAGGGTGATTAAAAAAATCAGCATAAATGAAATTTGAGCGTACCTTGGCTTTTCAAGGTTGCAAACACTGGGCTGATAATGGCAATTTTAATTATCTGATCTGATGAAGATATGTAGGGGTATGGGTGTACAATGTATTTGCATGTGCACCAGGGCTCTTGCTAAGGATTTTTATTTGTGTAGCAATTTTTGCAACAGCTCTTGCTTTGATCATGTTGATAGAGCAAACGTACACGAATCAGGGTTGGCCGATTTAAATCACGTTGATTTAAATCAGTGATTTAAATCGCGATTTAAATCAAATGATTTTTTTTTAAAAATCACTGATTTAAATCACTTTTTTTGTAAAAACAAATAATTGACAAAATAATTTGTTAAAGACAATTTTAATACTTTAAATCAACTACTTTTATCAAAATAAAAGATTTAAACCACTTTTAAGCATTCAGATACCCTCTACATGGTTAGCAATGACACAATTTATGTTTTAAAATAATCATGATTGAAACCTTGATGTTGTGATCTAAATTAAAGTTTCTTTAGTTTTCTTTTTGTAATCGAATTCAAAGTCCTTGTAAGATACTAGTGAAACATATTTACAGTATTACAGTACCATATTTGACCTAATAAATGCCCCAGACATTTTTTTTTTTTTTTTTTTTTTAAATTGCTACACAATCTTACAATTGCATAGCAAATGGCAGAAAATGTGTAGCAAACTGCTATGCTAAACAAGCTATCGGGAGCCCTGATGTGCACACGTTTGTGTTGAGCCTGTGTGTGTGTGTGTTGAAAATTTGAGGTATGTTTAAATTTTCAACGAACACTAAAAGTTTCTTATATAATAAACAAACATAGCACTGAATGAAATTAATGAAACAGCAGTAATTACTTGAAGAATACCTTAACCATTGGTTATGTTACACATATTGTTACCTCTTGTTTAAACTGTTACATAACCACATATTTGGCACTTTTTTCTAGCACTTTCTAGATAGAGATTGTCTAAAGTTTTAAACAAGGTACATCGCCCATTTAGTACTTACCATAGGATTGCATTATGACCTTGTTATCCTCTAGTGTTAACTCAATGTGACTGTATCAAAGGTCATGTTACACAGTTAATGTAATAGTGAACACACTATTAGCTCCATGTATGTTTACCATAAGGATTGCAATATGACCTTGTTTGCCTATAGTGTTATCTCAAGGTACTTTATCAAGCCTACTATAGATGTGTACCATAGGATTTGCAATTACGACCTTGTTGCCTTATGTGATCTCAATGTAATTTATCAAGACTACATAGTATGTTACCATGGATTGCAAAATGACCTTGTTTGCCTCTAGTGTTATCTCAAGCTACTTTATAAGACTACTATAGTATGTTTACATAGGAGCATTACGACCGGTCTTCCCTAGTGGTATCTCAATGTACTTTATCAGGACTACCATGTATGTTACCATAGGTAGGATTTGCATTACGACCTTGTTTGCCTCTAGTGTTTCCCAAGGTACTTTATCCAGACTACCATAGTATGTTTACCATAGGATGCATGTGGGACTTGTTTGCCTCTAGTGTGTTAACTCAATTGTATTTATAAAAGGTAAGGTTCATCTTGTGTGAACACCACTATAGCAAACCACAGAGTACATTTATAATGTTGGCAGGTGGTGGGAAGTTTAAACGTCAACAATAGTGTTAACAAATGAACACTTCATCACAGGCAGTTCCATCCTACAGCATACGACACCACAGTAAAATGATATCTTTCCACAAGTTACCTACACCACAAAAGCTACCTCCCATTTAACCTCAGATTGTGAATTCATCCCCCGCCCTATTTGTGGGTGAAAATCGCAACCAAGTATAGCCATTAGACATTGGCACCTATAACCTTACCCTGTCTTCTATTTGTGCCTGACTGTCCTATGCCTTCTAAGCAGAAGAAAAGAAAATCATCTGCAGCCTGTCACCGAGAGAACCGGAAAAAGTAATACGATCGATTTGGATCGGCTCAATTAATATAGGCCTGGCTGCAACGGTAGGCAGGAAGGAAGGGGAAAGTTTACATAACGCATCCAGTGACTACTATGAATGATGGTATATTCCACCAGGAGGTTCCTTTCATTAATTATGGATTATGTTGTTCTCACTAATGCAAATTTGCCATTTGTTGAACCTATTAAAATCACAAATCTTAGAGTGCATTTTAGGACACACTCCTCGTTTCTGGAATTCACAAAAAATTTTCTTGTTAACATTTATGCTGCTTAACCAATATGTTATGTCAGAATATCCTTGATGCTGCAGGGTTCCGATTTCAATGCGATTATATTTTTGGAACGAGGAATTGCCTCCCATTGCAAACTGACATTAAGGCTTACCTTTTTCCCAATCTGGTTTCTCTTTAAGCTCGCAGTTCAATGACTCTACACGGAAACTCAAGCTCTGAGAAATGGATGCTTATGATTTGTGGGAATCATAACCAAACACTAGATGTGTACATCTAAGTCTTCGGTAACAGTGAATACTTTCTAGTCTCTAATCTTCATGCGGTTTGCATACTCCCGAGCACTGGGAGTCTACAAATCCACAAATCTAAGTTTAAAATACTCTTGTATGTTAGTTTGAGGCCTGTGGTATAGAATCACCACATTTTTATCATAAAGGTCACGAACACAAAAGTGGACAAGATAATCCCATCTCAACTTTTAACATTCCCTAGTGAGACATTGAATTATTTTTGGATAATGGCAAAGTTTAACTTTTTCATATTCTCTAGTTTTATGAAAGAATAATAACAGTATAGATATACAAGTGGTCCAAAACCAAAAATATGGAGAAATACAACAACAATACAGTAATATTATGACCCAGGGAGAACCTTGTAGGAAGCATCGGACAGTGTTGGTTTCCTGTATGCAGTAGTGGGCACCCAGGGAGGTTTTTTTTTTTTTCACCACCCAAAAAAGGGGCTATTTTCCCCTATATTGGGAGAAAATTAAAAATTTCCCACCCAAAAAAAACCTTCATTTTTTTTAGAAAAATATGCAAAAATGTCACCTCTTAAAGACCCCCTTACACCATTATTTAAAAAATGTTGCCAATTTGTCACTCTGAAAGCCCCCCTAGTTTGGGCAATTTGGCTGTCTCTCACCCAACGACCCCTATTTTTCCAGTCCTCATCACCAAATGCCCCAGGGTTTGGAGGCAACGATCTTACAACCATATCCATTTTCATAGGTGAGTGGCCCCCCCCGGGCCCAAATAACACTACCCCATGCATCTTCTCCCCAGAATTTCTTATATCAAGGTTTTCATAATGAATGGGATGGAAATTTGCAGGGAAGAAAGAAGTTGTACTTGTTTTATTGCAATATATTTATTTAAATTCTGCCACTTTGATTGATGTATTTTTATCGGGTCACTCTTTAAGCCAGGGTGATAAAAAAACAGCATAAATGAAATTTGAGCGTACCTTGGATTTTCAAGGTTGCCAACACGGGCTTGATAATGGCAATTTGAAGACGACAAACATTAATATTATCTGATCTGATGACGATATGTAGGGGTATGGGTGTATTTGCATGTGCCCAGGGCTCTTGCTAAGGATTTTATATTTGTGTAGCAATTTTTGCAACAGCTCGTGCTTTGATCATGTTGATAGAGCAAACGTACACGAATGTATCGGGGAAAATTGCTACACAATCTTACATTGCTAGCAAATGGCAGAAAATGTGTAGCAAAATGGCTATGCTAAACAAGCTATCGGGAGCCCGATGTGCACACGTTTGTGTTGAGCTGTGGGTGTGTGTTGAAAATTTGAGGGAGTTTTAAATTTCAACGAACACTAAAAGTTTCTTATAGTAATAAAAACATAGCAATGAATGAAATTAATGAAACAGCAGTAAGATAATTACTTGAAGAATACCTTAACCATTGTTAGTTACACATATTGTACTCTTTGTTTTAAATTTTTTTAAATAAACAAATATTTGTACTAACTAAATCAGCACAAATGAAGTAAGTATGAATTGACTCAATGATAAGGCACATGTGGTGCAGCAACTCCACCTGGGGTCTCGATGAAGAAATTCATTATCTAATTAAAAATTACCAGTTCTCATAGACTGTTGAGCAGTAGATTCAAAATGCCATGAGATTGCTCTGCTTCCATCGATAATTTCTCACCCCTTGACGTTGTTCTAATAGTGAAACGAACAGGACTATTGAGACTTTTAAAATATTGCAGTGCATTCTCTGAGAGTTAAACCAAGTCAATTATAGTAAATATGTGCTGGTCATCGGTTAAAAAGAATTATAAATAACAAAGAATGGAAGGCTTGGATAAAACACTTATAAAGAAACAATGCATACAAATAATTAGGGGTCCAACTAATGGTAGGAATTTATCCGCCATGTTCACGTCGATGAAGTATTAGTAAAGGGCCAATCGCTTAATTGCATTATATTAAAATCAATTAACAATTAAAGTGTCATTACAACGTTGTATATTATGGGGATCTGTTGTGGAAAAACTGTGGCACTTCCAACCATTAACTATAGGTGTATTTCTATTGGGACCATTTACCGGCAAAGAGACGGAAACTAAGGGATTAAATGTGCCTCAATAGAAAATGACTCCATCACTATTACCGGTAAAATCAACCGGCAATAATTTTCCTTCTCGAGGAATGAAAATAGCGGTTTGTCACTTACAGGGTAAACGCCAATAGAAACACCCTCCGTTCCGCGACAGTGCGCATTGCAAGCGGGAAACGGAAAAAAAATTATAATACCGCGTGAATTACGATACGACGATAGGCCCTAAGTGTGGACGTGTAGACTAGAGAGCGAGGGATATGATTCGTCGGTGCCTCCTTGATCTACGTACATCGCTCACGCTCGCCGCTTGTACAACTAAATGTACCTTCGACCCTTCTCTGACGTTCACGAACATTAACACAGTCTAACCCATCATTTGCATCTGAATTTTGACTGTAAAATGTCAAAATTGACATCAATCCTACTATCGCAAATCAGCCATAGTTTGTTGAAAAAGTCAACCCACAATGCTTTGCGTTGACCTCAGTGTCCGACCTTTTGCGGCAAAGTTTTATGTGGAGGGTTTGATCGAGAGCAGCCAGGTAGTATTTACGGGTAAACAGCGCCCAATAGAAAACTGACCGTTATCCACCTTTCCTTGCTCTTTCCCGGTAGAGATTTCCCGGTAAAATGCAGGGTCTTCAATAGAAACACGCTTTATGGTGTTCAATTCTGGGTTCCGAGTACTTCTGACGCAAAAAAAAAAAAGATTGAAGGGCCTACAGCTTCAGATGGCTATAGGACAATTCTGAGGGCAAACCGTAACATTGCCAACGAAGCTTTATATGGTGATGGGGGGATTCAAGGCCCAAATTCAGGTTAACAAAAGCATTAAGTATTTTGATAGGCATGTGGATATGGGATAATGATAGTGTGTAAACCTTGGGTGGGAAGTATTTAAATGAATAATTACAAACAAGAGTAATAACAGTAGACACTTTTGTAGGGTTTGATTCATTTATCTCGAGCAGTTACAACATCTTGCTTCATCCACGGGGTAACTCTATCACAATAGCAATCAAATGATAATGTCCCTAGTTGGCCAAATGAATAAGTCTTTGTCAAAGACTCGGTTTAAGAAGAGTACCGCGAGCGAAGCGAGCGGACGGAGCGCGTCAGCGCGAAGGGAGGTTGCGCTGATTACCCCACACAGCATGGTTAAAGTGGACGTAGTAAATAGTGTCCCAGGATGTGACACAGACTAGGCAAAATGCAAGCCTTAATAGTTTCCTAAATGTGGAATAATTAGTGTAATTACAATATAGAGGATATAACCTGGATGAACCTCCTCACCACAACTGTGTGTAATTAGATAAGGCCTTGGCCAGTGGGGTCTACATATAACTTGCATGTGTACATAAACAATCCCCCATGGCACATACTTTATGTAATAATTAAGGTAAGACCTTGGCTGGCTTACATAACTTGGGGCGGTGTACACAAACATTCCATACCTATGTGTAATCAGTATTAGGCCTTGGCCAGTTCACATGATTCCACATAGTATGTGTAGCAATTAGTGTAAACACGTGTAAAGGATGGGCCTAATAATAATAAGCATGGTGGCACCATGAAGGGAGAGCACATATAATTAGTGTACACATTGTTTATATGTGTAAGTAGACCATGTGCATGCATATACAACCACAAAACAAATTTTCATGTGGGGGGATCAAAATGGCCCCCTTCCTGTTTATAACAATGTCCCCCTTGTTTCTAGGGTGCAAGTCATGCAAGGTATAAAACATATGGAAACAAACCCAACATTTTGCCATGATTTAAAGGGAATATTAACATGATGTGATTGAATGGTTTGGACCCGTCTCAGTAATTTTCTGCAATTTCAACACCACATTCAATCTTATTTGGTCGGTGACAAATAATATTTTGAAAACAAAGACAAGAGAAGAAAACACTTTCTTTATACATTAAAATTTCATCCTTCCAGTGTAAAAAAATCTTGGATGATATGGATAGGGCCTAATAACCTACAAGATGATAACGTAAATGTTTATTAAGGCTGACCTATACTAAGAAGCATTAATATCATTAATGCGTGATCAAAAGAAAACCAATTTGAAATAAAAAAAAAATGAATAGTATCCTTATGATTAAATCTAAGAATATTTCCCGATAACAGTGACAGATTTTGTAACCTGCACAGGGGAGGTCTGAAATCATACAAAAAATCTTTTAAAATTCAGAAGAAGAATTTGTTAAAAACAAAAGTAGAGCTTTTGAAAAAAAAATGCAGTTAAAGCCACTGTTAAGTACAATTATACCAGCCTTAAATTTTGGTTTGTTTGGAATTTGAACCACCTATTACTCTCAACAAACATACAAAAAAACATCAATTGACATTGTACTAGGTTTTTAGGTCCTCAATAAACAGTGATTTAAAGGAGAGCAATCACCATAGGCATCTTGGGCTACTAATAAGGTGTGAAGATAAAAGTTGCTATTTGATACATTACGCTAGACTATCCTCACAACCAAGTCACGGTAAACATAGGACTCCAAAACAGGACTTGCTGTATGCATAAAACATTTCTATTAAAAAAACGCAATGTTCAAATAACAGTAAATTGGAATTGATAGAAGCCCTGAATTTCAATTATCTTTGTTTATTTTTTTTTCTAAGCATAAACATGGTAAAGATACTAAAGATGATAAGTACGAACTCACAACTCCTCTATTATGTGATTATTGTGTCATAACATTAAACATTCTCCAATTAGGTCCATATACATGTACACAGAGTGCATTTGCTTTCAAAGAAAAAAAAATTGTAAACATTCCAACTGATTTACCTGAAAAATACATCTTTTTTATATCTGCAACATAGTAGGCTGAGAATTTGAGCCAAGACATCAGTTCAAAAATGTCACATTTACCAATTAACATCCATTTATTAATAGTGGAAGATAACAATTTAATCCGAAATAATAAGAACTATTCAAACAGTCCAGGAGAAAACACTAAATGGAATTGAAGATATGGCCTGCTGCTTTGTAATCACAAATTCAAAATAAACTTCTTCACACTGCTTCTTATTCAGGTAGTGCACTTAGTCTAGACAAAAATGGCACTACTAAAATCAAAACTTTTGTGTTGTTCCTAATCATAAACTTCCTCAGATGAAATTTGCTGGATAGTAAACATCACAAATAGTAAATACACGAAAATACTAAACAGCATTAGATGTAAGATGACATGGGAATTTCGTTAAGTTGTCCCGGACTACCCCCACCATGTCAACCAATTAAGTAAGCATGGTAAGCATAGGATCTTACACAACCGCACTGCAATACCAGTCATATAACTATGAAACAATGCATTACATGATGGCAGGCAAAGCCACAGGACAGCCTTCTCAAGTCTACAGTCTCATGTCGGTCAACTAAGGCCAAGCATGATGACTATCAGGCCTGAAAAAACTGTACGCACAGTTTACAAGCCAAACCAGCACACAGGACAACCTTCTCGAGTCTACAGGTACATATCGGGCCAATAAGGCTAGAATGACAAACTGTCAGGTTGAAAAAAATGTGGAGGTGAGGCGACATTAAAATCATAAAAACTTACAGTGGTGTATCCAACGTGACACTTTTTCACCAAATTCCACATTAAAAGATGCAAGTCCATTTTAACAAGTTCTTTGTTTTTTATCATTCTGGGTTGAAATGCAGGCTACTTACTGTTTTATTGTGCAGACAACAAAGTTTAAATGTCTTTTGGGTCCTGTAGATCTCTCTCATCTATTCATGTGGCATTAAACTTGACAGTTCTTCAGAGAGATCCATAACATAAAAAGCTTTGACACCTTTCCACTGTCAACCATCCTCACGATGCAACAGCTTTTTAAAATAAACTTCGGAATTTTGAAAAGCTTGGTGCTAACTGAATTGATGCGCCGATAGGGTGTACAGGCATGCAGTATGCGACACAACATATCCTCTACCCAAACTTCGCTTAGCCTTAGTGTGCTCAACTTCTGACTCCTTTACCGAAACTCCTCTCTCAGATTCTCTGGATACATTGTGAAAATTCATCATTGTTCCACATTAGTAATCATTCACTGATCCAAAAGCTGAATGTGGATTTACTTTGTATGAGAAACGATATGGACCGTCAAACCCCGTTTGACATTTTGGCACCTCTCTGCCTGGTTGACTACTACAAGATTCATTTTCATGTCAGATCATGCCCAGAGTTCTTTCTACAGTCAAGGGGTCTGGCCGTTTCTCCGAGGTTATTACAGAGTTCTCCATCTGTACAATCTGTCGGAATCTTACAGCCTCTCGTCGTAGAAAAATCACTCTGGAAATTTGGTGATCCATTTCACCAAAAACAACTTGTGGCACTCCTTGTGCCAGGGTAGTGATTAACCCCGCTGACTTAAAATGCTTCCTGTATAGGTGATCCTCCATACTGAAATGAGGGGCTTTGGGCCAGGATAGAAAAATGCGCCAACCTCAGGTTCTCAGCTAATCATGGCAACTGGTCAGTCCGTGCACTGAAATGAAAACAGTTCAATAAAAGCACGGTTCTACTGAACTAGAAGAGCGTCTCACCAAATAGTCAAGGGAACAATGTTAGTAAGAGATCTGTGAAAAAACTGTCCGGTGAATAAACTTACAATAAAATCCTGTTGACATCTCAAGTACTGCTGTTTAAGGGAGTGTGATAAAAAACTGATTCATGTTAGGGCATCAAATTCATAGTGCCGTAATTGCAGGTCACTGAGTGTGTAACCGATGGTCATTACGAGGCTGAAGGTTTGCCATCCGCCAATGAGTCTGAATGTTCTCTTTCCCGGTTGTCAAGTAAAAGTAAATTCACCGCACAATCCGATTCCTTAATTCCACTTATCGATTACAGTTCCAATGCTGTATTTAGTGCACTGTCTTCCTCTTGTGTTCTTTAGGGTATTTCATTTCTGATGGAAACATCACATTGGTAGCCCTGATGATGGCTAAGAGGCTTGCAGCTATCAGAGTTGTAGGAAAGGGTATCAATCTTCATGGTGGTAGTAGCGTGAAAATCCAGCGTGTTTTAAAGTTCAATTCCCACCCGTTATGCCACCAGTGTTGCTAACCCTTAGTGTTGGACTTATTCGCACTTAATAATATACACACAAGAGTAATAACAGTAGACACTTTTGTAGGTTGTTGATCATTTAATATCGAGCAGTAAACATCTTGCTTCTCACTGGGCTGACCTCTAATAACAATAGCAATAATAAGAGAATTTGGTCCCTAGTCCTGGCAAATGTCAGCCTTATATAGTTTCCTAAAAATGTGGAATAATTAGTGTAATTACACATAATAGTGGATAACCTTGGCGACTCCACACCACAACTTGTGTGTTAATTAGGGTAAGGGCCTGGCTGGCTTTACATATATGGGGGAGTGTGTACATAAACAATTCCACATACTTATGAATATAGTGTAAGGCATTGGCTGGCTACATATAACTTGGGGCGTGTGTACATAAAACCATTCCACATACGTATGTAATAATAGTTGTAAGGCCTTGCCCTGGGCTTACATTAATTGGGGCGTGTGTACACAAAACACTCCCACACCCACTATGTGTAATCAGTATTAGGCCTTGGCCAGTTTACACATGATTCACATAGTATGTGTAGCAATTAGTGTAAGCACGTTTGTAAAGGAATATGGGTCCTCCGAATAATATAAGCTGTGGCACCATGAGGAGAGCACAGATAATTAGTGACACATTGTTTTATGTGTAAGTAGGACCATAGTGCATGCATATACAACCATACAACAAATTTATTTTAATGTGGGGCTCACAAACAATATTGCCTAAATGCACATCGGTCTGACCAAGAGGTACTGAGCTTGTAATACCAACAGACAGGGGATGTGTACATTGCTAAAAGTCCATGACCCTAGATAGCTAGCAAACATGTAATTGGCAGCACATTGACCAACCCAGGTAAAACTTTAGGCTGCAAGGCATCGATCAAGGCTAGCAATTATAAACATAGCAGCTGGACAAGTGAGGCGCCTGAAAAAATGCCTACTAACTGTCACCTTGGGAAATCAGGGCAAAAAATACAAAAAACTACCCAAAAAAAAAACAATTTGAACTCAAATTTCAAAAAATTGTTTAATAGAAAGCACCAGTAATTTCACTACTTGCATAACTGTGACTTTCACAAGAATTTAACAAGATACAAAAGACTAGGTTATATGTTAGTGGCTGCCATTGACAGAAAATCTTGTACTGATGGCATAAGCCTATCATTGATAGGCTGAAACAATAGAACGGTGGGCTATAAGAAGAGTATATATATACAGGGGAAAGAAGGTTAAAACATGAAAGGACGTGAACGGGGGGGCTATAAGTTTGACTATATTGATTTTTTTTTTTTCTACAAATTCAAACATTGACAATTCTTGTTTTCTTTCATTTCCGGATAAACTGCAAAACCCACTGATATTAGAAAGAGATTTATACTGAAAGCATCAAACTTGATTTCATTTATGTTTTGGTCAGAACTTATAGCCCCCGTTCACTCCTTCTTTCATGTTTAACCTTCTTTCCCCCAAACTACCCTAAACCCCTCTCTTGCTAAAAAGATTACCCCAAAAGAAATCCCTTTTGTCCTAGGACGGGAGTAACACTGTTATAGTGGATGATATCCAACGGTAGATATATATATATATATACTCTTCTTATAGCCCCCGGTCTATGGTTTGCAATACTGAAAAAACCAACATTAGAACGGGGGCTATAAGAAGGTGGGTTCATATACATTTAGATATCATCAAACGAAAGTGGTAGCCCCGTCCGTAGGGACAAAATGTGGATTTCTTTTGGGGGGTAATCGTTTAGACAAAAGAGGGTTTAGTAGTTTTTGGGGGAAGAAGGAAATAAGGTTAAACATGAAAAAGAAGGAGTGAACGGGGGATATAAGTTCTGACTCACTAACAAAATAATGTTCAAACAGTTGACAAGTCTTGTTTTCTTTCATTTACGGACTAAACTGCAATACCCACTTATATTTATTGGTTCCTTTTCTTTGATTTTCGGGCGTTTCTATTTACCATTTCAGAAAATCCATAATTGGAGAAATTAAATCTTTTCCTCTTGATTAAACCAACGGAGAGTACACTTGCAAGCAACAAACTTGTCCACGCACGTGGCTTTAAAAGTTAATACTTTACAAAACCGCACGTGCATGCTGTTTCAGGGGCCTAAACATACAAGTACACAATAATTGCAACGACTTCAAGATACGTATAAATAGAGGAGACTACACCCAGCACTACCAATACTAATTTCTAGCAACCTAGGGGGTCCACGACATCCGGGGGCTGTAGTAAGATAATGCCGAGATTTGTATCTAATTTGAACGTTTACATTAGTAATCCATGAGTACCAAATCTTAAGTGAATCAGTTCGTACCTGTAAGAAATTCGCAATTTGGTATTTTCTGTCCGTAAACGGACAGAAAAATTACGCACGGTGGCCTTATGGGACGTGGCAAACGAGCATTTGCTCATAACACAAACCGCGAAGTCGGGGATCACCTTTAAAAAATGTGAATAAGCTTGTCTCAAGGATATTTAGTGAAAAAAATGAAATAAATTAAACAGCAAGTGCTGGATCACGACTTTAGTTATCTCGGCCACTTTAGTAACGCTATGGCCATTCCGTGAGAGAACTTTATAAAATTTAGAAAGTTCATGTTACCCAACATTTTGAGACCTTACCTTCCAATTCTCCTTTGGTGCAATATATGGACTTTCCACTGGGTTTAAAAAAGTCCTTTAGAATGCAATTTCTGAGGACTCAGTGGTGGTGTTTTGAAATTCTGAAGAGTTTTGAGCAGTAGAAATCACAACCAATATTGGCAGACACGCAGGAAATTTGTTATCGTTGCTAAGATGACGTCCATTATGCAGCCTCCTTGCAACACAATCCATCGCGCTGCTTACAGCACAACGTACCTTCGTGGTTATAGTCAAACGATGAGAGACCAGCTAAGATCACACTGTCATGGCTGTTGAGGTTGCTATGAATGCTTTACACGCCCAATTGGGCTGCTTTGAACAATCAAAATAGTGTGCTCAAAGCGGGGGGCCATTTTTTTTTTTTTCGGCAGGACTGGTAGAGCTGTGTTTTGTGACACAATAGAAACCAATGATTTTCCCCACCACTGCCTCGCGTGTCCACGCCTAACGGAATTTTTGTTTAGCAACACTGGAGAATTGCAACAACACGTTTTATCATTCGACTCGGGAGTTTGCTGGGGCACAAAAAAGGTGTTAAATTATTACATTCCAGGCAGGTTTACTTAGATAAAAGGGTGAGAGGAATAAAGAAGAAGATCGCACAGGTTGGTACAACTACAAGTATTGCAGCATTTGTATAAATATTAGTGATTTTCGTCTCAGAGGTCCTCTTTCGCTGAGTCCGAATGGGACCTATAGCACAGTCCGACTGATATTTATCAGGCGGACTGGAAGCTGAGTTAGCCCAACTGCACCTTTAAACTGTACACTCTTCTGCAAACGTAAAAATAGAGAGGTCTGTAACAAAAACGTCATTCCGGTTAATTAATGCGTATGATTTGCTCGTATATTTATTATTTAGGGGTTGCATTGCGAACCTAAATTACAAAGACCATATCGCAAATCGCTAAATATCAACAGAGGGGCGCTCCAAAAACCGCAAAGCATGATGGGAACGAAAAAGGGGCAAACACAACCCCGGAAGTGTCGCTCTCCGATCGCCGCTGTGTTTATCTATAGTAAACGAATAGGAATCTGCAATTCCGCGGCCAGACTACCGGGCAACTGCAAATTCTACAAATATGATCACGAAAATAGATTGTACAACTTGATAAATATGAATACAACATGATATAATATAGGGGAAAACTGCTTAAGTCACATATGTTATCCAATAGTTACTAAAAGTTAAAGACTCTCTTTTATGTACATAAACAGCACATATTACTTATTAGCATTATTAGGCCTAATGAAAACAAGACCCACATAATAATACAGCAGCAACCAGCTTTAGGACATGCATATCACTGTCAAAAATATGTCAGCTGAAGTTTGTTAAAAGTTGTAACACTAAAAAATTAACCATGTATATCCTTTCAGGATACCTCGATCGTTATTACACCCAAGAGCACCACAGGATTGCCACCTAACACGATAAAAAGCTCTAAGGTAGTTTAAAAAAATAAGGTTTTTAGCCTTCGCCGAGCAAATCACGTTTATAGTGTCAATGTAGAATGATGAAAGCACTTCGAAAACATGCCAAGATGAAGCTTTATAAAAAAGTGGTGACCTGAAAAAAATAACCATATCCTTCAGGATACGTGTCCTTATCATTTATGACAAACCAAAAAAACAAACAAAATGTAGCCACCTGGCCTGATAGAGAGGTACTAAAATTAGTTAAAGAGTAAGATTTTAAGCATTCGCCAAGCAAAATTACGTTGGGTGTCTATGTAAACAAACGGAGTACCAAAAGATGACAGCGGCCTGCGCGCGGCGCTCTTTGCCCTTTTCGATCCCATGAGCAGTGCGGTTCAGATTAGCGATAAACCTTAACAATGTAGGACTGTAGTAATTTTTGACTGAAGTCCGTTATACTTCATGCTGCAGTGCAAGTGCTGCAAAATGCAGGCTACCCAAATTGTCACTGCAATCACTTTCAGTATTGCAACGCAATGCAGAATGACAAACGAAGGTTAAAATTATTTTAATGCGATGCAGCAAGATGCAGTGGGGTGCAGTCAGGGGTGCAGTATGCAATTTCCGGCAATGCGTTCGCCAAGTTACTGAAGTACTGCAACCCGTGACCTGCAGGGACCTGGGTTGACCTGCCGTAATCGGATTAGGAGTGCAGCGGGAAGTGACGGAACATTGAAGTAAATTTACTGCAGCAATGCAGTGCAGTGGAAGTATGAAGGACCTTGACGCAGGACGCAAGCCTCACTTCACCAAGTCTTATAGGCGAGAACTTCAACATGTTCACTTGAACTTGTCTCTCAAACCTACCCTTCCCCATCCAATCAATGTTGGGAGAAGTGACAAGGATGTTTTTTTTTTTTTTTTTTTCTTGAGCTTGAGTACATGAGGGGAGAGAGGGGGAAATTTTTCAAAGAGACGTGACATTAGTTCTAAAACCATTTTTCCGATGCAATGATTGTAGTTTACATTAAATCTGACATGGGCGCAGCCATTTTTCCAAAATAAATTGGGCTTGGTCACGTCATGAATACTGTAGATCTTTAGTAGTAGGATTCGTGGCGTATTTTAAATAAAAAATAAAGCCTATTTAAAATAAATAAAATAAAAATAATATTGTAACTTAATTAGTGAATGGTGTATTTTAATCTTGTTTTTAGCATGTATATTTACATTCCAAGATTGACTGGTTAACGTGCAGGCAATGACCTCAAAACTGCCCAAATTGCACAATGGCGCGGGTTTCAACTTTTACAAACGTTGTACTCTCTGCATAATATAGGACGTTTTACGTGATATAGGGGTAATTTGGCCACAATAGTACATGGGTTCCCCTGATATCTACGACACTGTGAGGTCAGTCTTATTTGTTACTGTTGAAATCGTTTGTGTTTAACTACTCGTGACGAATACATGAATACTGGTTACTGCTTTCGATCGTGATTCGGAAGACTGGAAAGGAATGTAGTTATCTGCCACAGCTCACAGGCTACGAATTCGGAAACGTTAACGGAATAAACGCATGTAAAGGTAGTAGTAAAATAAAATTACCAATGCCTTTTATAATACTGAACGTAGATCATTGAAAGAGCCTGCTTCTCCAAAGCATAACACAGGTTAAATGAAGTCAAGTCGTACATAACCTAGCGAAAATCAGGCACCCGCCGTGTGTGGCGTCCTTACCTCATACACGGTGAAAATTGGCAGCAGACGACAAGAATCCGTCAAGACAGCCGGCAGCTATAAATTTCGAAAATTCAAGTAGTGTTCAAACTTTGCGAATTCATTGAAAGTCTGTTTAGTATTCATTAAAAACTGCTTTAATATGTAGGGTAAACATTCTTTCTACCAGAGAGACTTGCAATATGGTCGATCCGAAGGTTTTCTATTCAAAATCGGAGGGTGAAAGTGACGCGAATTCGTGTGTCGAAGACGATGACTAGTACTGCATTGAATCGCCAGGTTTATTTCTCGAAATGTGGGAAATAGCAGAGTAGAATGTAAACGATGGTATTCCAAGTAGAGGTAACATGATTCTACAATTATAGTTCATGATCTGCTTCAAAAAGCAATACTAATGGGTCCTCACCACGTTTTTTGGTGGCTTCCATGTCGATGTGCTGTACGGTTGTTTAAATAAATGGACGTCGGGGATTTACCTAGTGTGAAAGTTATGGCAACCGGATGTCAAACGGGACCGGACCCGCAGCCGCCTGGGGGCGGAACTGTGAAGTTTTGGTGTATGATCACGTGCTTGGCCCAAGTGGATCAACGATGTCGATTGAAAACAAAATATGACGTATCTGATATATGGAGTATATATTTAGCGATAATCACGATATTAGGCTACACTGATTTTTATAAAGCCGAAAGAAATGTTTAAGTTGCATCATTGGCGTGAACAGGTTGAACAAAAGTCGTGAGTTTTATAGGCCTATTAGGCTATTATAATTATAAAAAGGGTGTGTGTGTGTATGTGTGTAATTATATGTAGCGTGTGTGTGTGTGTATGGGTGTGGATATGTGTGTGTGTGTGAGGGTGTGTGTGGTAATAATATAAATATCGGAGTAAACACATGTATGTTCTTTCCCAATCAAAAACTGAGACCTGGACTATTTTAATAGAGGAAGGACTCCCTCCCGCCAAAAACTGTTCAGTACTATAAATTCGAGTGAACTTCCGAAAAAGAAACACTCACTACTTTACACCCACCACTCTTTCAGACCCTGCACTAGGCTAGACCCAGCCCTTTCACTGCGGTGGTCTACTATTTATCAAAATACCTTTACAAGAGGTTACACGCGTGCGCCATCAAGAAGGGGCGGGGATTAGCAGTAGATCGCACGATCACCTTTACGCGGCATCACGCTTAACGTACGCTTATCTTGTAAAGGTAATTTGACAAAGAGTATAGTCCCGTGTTAATTATAGCTTGCTGCCGTGGCTGCAGAAAACCACTGCAATTTTTTATCTCAACCACCTCTGTTTACCACCGTATTTTTTCATTGATTTTGTTGCGGTTGTATAAAATATAAATGTAGCTGTAGCTGATTAGATAAAAGTTGACGTATAGCGAGGAAAATTGGGCGACATAATGCCCTTTTAATTTCAAAATGGCTTGGCGGGGGACAAGGCAAGAGAAGAATCTTGATCACTCCCTCGGCCTCTCGCATAAAAGTGATATGCAGCGGGAACTCATTTGGGGGCCGCGGGGAGTGATCAAGATTAATCTTATTGCCAAGTATTTGCACTTGCTGCGCAATTGATCACATGTGCATTTACAGCTACGCTGGTTTCTTGCGACTATGGTTGTCTCACCACGAGCCATAAGCCGAAACAAGGCCAAAGGGGCACCAGGTGAATTTACAGCATACGTTGGTATAGTTACCGCCAAAGGCCATTGAAAGCGTATGGAAATTATCCGAAAATTACACTCTGTCTTTGATTTCCCCAAGGCATAATCGAATATAAAATGATCCTAGACATTAATGAACATCGTCGGGCATTTAGTTTGTTGAGTTTAGCAATGCCAAAGATCATAATTAAATATTTTCCTTTTCCCCAAAATGGCGTCACGATAGCTTTGCCAGGGGGTCCGCTTGGGGTAGTTGCTAGGCCAGTGGACTTTTTTAAAACAGTGTAATGCACAACACTCCGAAAGTTCTAATATTGTTTGCACATGGGAATTTGACCTCGGCCGGTCGAGAAACATTATACTGCTCAATGGTCCAACAACTGGTCGTTTTTTGTTATCTGTCATTCCAGCGAAAATTGGCATTGTCCGGCCGATTTAATTATACACTGGGAAGCCCAGAGGTTTGTTACACATGGCAACAGCGATACACATTTTGTGACATGCAGTGGCGAAAAAATTATACGCGGTTGGCAACTCGCACTCCCAAAATGAAATGGGTGGGGAGGTAGCAACAATTCTGCTTCTGTTTTTACTGGCGGCAAGTTGAATGGTTAAGTAGAGGTCGTGCTTCCAAAATATTTCTTCAAAAATCTTCAATATTTCTAATCTGAGAGATGTGGTTGACATGTCAGATTAACGGGATTAGTATATCTATCCAGGGGAAACAACCAATTTGTTATTTTATGAAAGTAATTTTGAAATTGTGATTATTCTACCTAACTGGACCTGGTTCGCAACTGGTTTCTGCTACTGCCTGTTATATTCATAATAGTCAATATTTACAGAGTTTACAGACCCTTGCGAGTCCCCCGGAAGATGCAAAAGCGATATATGCACTTATACTCGCGATATTGCGGGAATTCTTCCTGCATGAATCAACGCCTGGAATGATGAGACTTATTCCCCGGTAATTTATTTCGATCGGTACAAAAACCAATTATTTTCGCTGGTTACTACTAAATAAAAAAAAACGACGATGTTTGCCAAGGGGGGCGTGGCCAAGGCAAAAATCCAATTTTAGACGTCGCTGGTGTGATTAGCACTTAATTAAACGCAAGGTTTTCACTCCCGTTATTGCCGGGGGAGGGGTGGAGTTTGATTGAAGCATCACCTTTTTGGTCTTCAGTCATCTTTTAACCTTTGGACATTAGAGTATATCAGCTAACGTAAAAGGTATGACGCTGCTACATGGGAATTGGTATCAACAATAAGCAAATGCCAAATTTAAAATCATCTGACATCGTCAAGATTTTTTCAAACTTACCTCAAACAGGACTCTTATGTAGCATCTTACAGATGCTACAGATGGATAAAAAAAATTCCTTTTCCATCAGATTTAAGCTAGCCAACAATTGTAAATAGCTACCGTTAAGCTTTCAAACAGGTTAAATCATTGTCAATAATCAAAAAGTTCCTAAAATTAATTTCTAAAATAACAAAATTGGTGTTCCTGGATAGATATGACATCCCTGTTAATATGACATGTCAACCACATCTCTCGGATTAGAAAAGTGAAGATTTTTGAAAGAAAAGATTTGGAAAAGCAAGCTCTACCTACCATTCAAAAACTTTGACGCACAGTTCAACAAACAGGAAAACAGAAGTGTTGCTACCTCCCCTACCAATTGCATTTTGGGAGTGCGACGTTGCCAACGCGTATAATTTTTCACCTATTGCAAGGTACAAAATATGTATCGATGTTGCAATGTGTAACAAGCCTCTGGGCTCCCCAGTGTATAATTAAAATCGGACGGACAATGCCAATTTTCGCTGGTAACAAAAATAACAAAAACGAAACGAGTTGTGTCGGGCCATTGAGCAAGTATAATGTTCTCGACTCGCCGAGGGGCCAAATTTCCATTGGCAAAACAATATTAGAACATCGGAGTGTTGTGCATTACTACTGTGTTAAAAAGTCACACGTGTTTAGAAACTACCACCAAGCGGACCACGTGGCAACGCTATCGTGACGCCATTTGGGGAGGAGGAAAGGGGAAAAGGAAAATTTTTATTATGATCTCTTGCATGCTAAAACTATCTCAACAAATAAATGCCTGACGATGTTCATGGATGTCTAGGATCATTTTATATCGATGAGCCTTGGGGAAATCAACGACAGAGTGTAATTTTCGGGGTTAATTTCAATACGGGCTTTCATTGGCTTGGGCGGTAAAAACTAATACCAACAGTATGACTGTAAATACGCGGTGCCCTGTGCCTGGGGTTTCGGCTTATGGCTCTGTGGTGAGACACCACGTTCGCAAGGAACCAGCGTAGCTGTAAATGCCAAATGTGATCAATTGCGCACGCAAGTGGAATACTGCCACGCATAAGATTAATCTTGGTCACTCCCCTCGGCCCCCAAATGTTTTCCCGCTGAACAATTATGCAAGGGGGGCCGAGGGGAGTGATCAAGATTCTTCTTCTTGCCTTGGTCCACCACCCAAGCATGTGAATTAAAATGGCGTATTGGTCGCCCAATTTTCCTTCGATATACGTCAACTTTTTAGCAGCTACCAGCTACATTTTGTGTCGCCTGCCCGAAGGCAGGAAAGAAAATAGGGATCACTTTGTCCAGAGGTGTTGTTTGTCTGTTTGTTGATGATGTCTGTTGATGTAGTTGTGAAAAAGGGTTAAACATTTGGCATGTAAATCCACTATTTGATGATTAAACCAACTTGGGTCACAGGTGCAACATGGCATCCCCCACTTGTTGATGAGGTCATAAGGTAAATACAAGGCAAAGGTCATGTGAGGTCAAGTTGTAAAAATGGGCTGAAAATGAATAAATATTGACTCATTTTGAAAAGTTGGAAGTTCAATTGGAACCAAACTGGAATCATAGGAGCAACCAGGGGATCCCTCATTTGTTGTGAGGTCCAAAGGCACCTTACCAAGGTCAAAGGTAATGTGAGGTCAAGTGTTAAAGATAGGGTGAAATGTAAAATTGACCTCATTTTGAAAGTTGAAGTTCAATTGGAACCAAACTTGGAATCAGAGGTGAACATGGGATCCCTCATTTGTTGGATGAGGTCAAAGGTCCACATGACCAAGGTCAACGGTCAGTGAGGTCAAGTTGTAAAATGGGCTGAAAATGTAAAATTGACAGTTTGAAAAAGTTGAAGGTTCAATTGGAACCAATCTGAATCATAGGTGAACATGGGATCCCTCATTTGTTGATGGAGGTCAAAGGTCACATATCAAGGTCAAAGGTCATGTTAAGCCTATCATGCAATACCGCGATGGCAGGGCGACACAAGCGGTCCGAGGACCGATGTACTTTTTACAACAGCACAAAAATCAAATGTGCAAACTAAGGTGTAAACAAGAGGGGGGTGAGGTATTGTCCCAAAGGGTTTTCTGCAGCAACGGCAGCCCAAAGCTAGAAGTACACGGGGCTACCACCGCAGTGAAAGGGCGGGTATGCCTAGGGGTAGGGTCTGAAAGAGGGTGGAGGTATAAAGTAGTGAAGTAGTGTTTCTTTTCGGGAAGTTCTCCGAATTTAGGTGACGGCGAAAGAGGGGTGGGGCTGAGGCAACTGTACAACCAATACTACTTTTGGAGGGAGTACGGCCCTCTATTAAAATAGTCCAGCTCAGTTTTTGCTGGGGAAAGGAACATACACAGTGATTTTTAGGCCTCCTATATTTATTATAATTACCCACACACATATAAACCCATATACACACACACGTAATACACCCACACACGCATGTAATGGACACACATACACAAACATACCATTTTTATAATAGCCTATAGGCATATAAAAACTCATCTGACTTGTGTTCAACCTGTTAACGCCAATGAGGCAACTTAACATTTTCTTTCGGCTTTAGAAAAATCAGTTGGTAGCCTAAATATTGTGAGAAATGATCGTAATATATGGCTCTATATCAGATGACGTCAGATTTTGTTTCAATCGACATTGATCACTTGATGACAAGCACGTGATTAGCACCAAAACTTCACATTCCGC
This sequence comes from Ophioderma brevispina, assembly GCA_023653785.1. NCBI lineage: Eukaryota > Metazoa > Echinodermata > Ophiuroidea > Amphilepidida > Ophiodermatidae > Ophioderma > Ophioderma brevispina. The sequence continues at coordinate 15,311 of JAMKCH010034506.1, read as the reverse complement.
CTAACCGGGCGGCTGCGGTCGCTCCGTGTGAACATCGGTTGCCAGAAATTTCACACGATGGGCTGGGGTGGGGGGGGTAAAGAAAACGACGTCAATTTATTTAAACAAACCCGTAAAGCACTCGACATGGAAGACAACCAAACAACGTTGTGATGACCAGTTTGGATTGCTTTTGAAGCAGATCATGAATGTAATGGTAAGACATAATGTTACCTCTATTGGAATACCATTCGAACATTCGTCCGGACGTAATTTCACACACATTTCGAGAAATAAACTGGCGATTCAATGAAAGTTAGTTTACTTTTTAGGCCATAGTCTTCGACACAAGAAATCAGTCACTTTCAACCCTCCGATTTTGAATAGAAAACCTTCGGGATCGACCATGTGGCAAGTCTCTCTGTTAGAATAATGGTTTACACTAATATACAGCAGTTTTAATGATATACTAACAACTTTCATGAAATATCGCCAAGTTGAACACTATTGAATTTTTCGAAATAGCGGCCGGCTGTCTTAACGGATTTTTGTCGTCTGCCTGCCAATGTTTACACATGAATGAGGGTTTTACAAAAGGGAGCACACTCGGCGGAGGCCCTGATTTCCGCTATCATTTGGAAAGGCGGGCAGGGTTCGATTATGAGGGAAATTATGGGGTAAAAAGGTGTAGTTGTCCGTACGTTGCACGTCGTCCGTACGTACCTCCTAACAACGCTAAGCACAGGAGTCTATTGAAAATTCCGGGGTTTGGGTGCACAGCGGGTTCGATGCGGAATAAGCAAAGTCAGAATCAGTACAAACAACACTAAATTGAAAATCTGTACCTTTTATGTAGTCCTAAAATTATATTTATATATACGCCCGTTGTTTCCTCAAGTGACTAATTTTCCATTCATGGACTGTTAAAATCTGATTATTTGAAACGGTGATTTCTAAACCGTTAAAATCCAATTTAATTTATGCGCATGCGTTCTGATGGTTGAGTGAAATTCTACTTCTAGATGCCCGGTAAATGGATCGAATCCATGGGTTCCTACTGTCCCCCATGGAGAACAGAGGGATGAAAAGCACAACACACATGTCCACATGGCCTAGCGTTGTTTGTTTACATGCTGTACTGCTCAAAATAGTGAGTATGAGGATGAACTTAACCTAATCCTTTAGTTGGCTACTAATCCAAAGTGTAACATTAATACCAGTGTTCGATTTAGAGGGGTTTACATGCACACCCCCCCCCCCCCCCCCCCCCAAAACTGATGCATGGAGCAATTTTGCGCTGTGATGTTAAATTCAGCCTGTGCCAGGCGATTTAGTGTTATACAGCCATTTATGAGAAAAGGCAAAGTTGCATTGTACTAGGGTGGCTATAAAATGGTGAGGTTTAAGATCATTTGTCATAACTTTTTTAAGTTGATGCCACCTTGTCCCCTGAGCTTTTGACAACCAATTTTGTCAAAATCGGACAAAAAATGAGAAGGTGCACTGCCGCCCAAAAATCCAAATTTGAGGGGGGGGGGGTCTGAAGAGTGTATGAAATGAAATGTGTCAGTACTGGAATTACATTACCACATTTTAGCAATGTTAGGGGTTAATTTTATGTTTTTGAGGTCACGGATCCCATTTGGATGAATTTGGTCAGATTTCGATTTTTCGTTCATAAAATTAGCCATTTTACGTAAATTAAGCCACGAGGGCGCTTGCGGCCACGCCCTAACCTTACCATGTTGAGATATTTTCTGTTGTAGAAGTGAAGATAAGCGTATTGAAGTAGATTCTGGAAATTTTCAGACTAGCTCTGTTTCGTTGGTCACAGTCAAATTTTATAAATTGCAAGGCTCTATTGAAAACATAGGGTGCAAAAGTTTGTTGCCACACACAAAACAGGCACAAAATTGATAATGATGCATCAATTAACTGGAGCCACAGCGAAAACTGTTCAGTTTAAAGAGCTCAAATTCTGGAGTAGGTACATCAATTATTATCTTTAGGATAAGTTTTCAAGGATTGCAATAAGAAAGCCCATGTACCTTTTTAATGGCAAAAGCGCCCCCTCATACGGATTAACCCAAAAAATGCCATTTTTACGAACGCGATAGTCTGAAACTGCTGGAACATTTAAAATGGATTCTTTGACCTCAAATAAATATTTTTAGATAAAAATGGCTAAAATGTCATATATAATTACAGTAATTGACAAGTCTCATTCAGACCCTCTTCAGACCCCCCCCCCCCTTAATCCAGTTTTTGGATGGCACCTTCTCATTTTTGACCGATTTGACAAAATTTGTTGTAAAATGGCTCAGGGGAGATAAAGCGCATTCAAATTTAAAAGTTAGGACAAAATGATCTAATATTCATAATTGTTCTCCCCCTGTATAGCCAACCTCTAATGAACTTTCTTTTCTCATCGAACACGACTAAATACGGAACACACTTGCTAAATGTCATAAAAAATCAAGAAATAAGTGGTTTTGTTCATTGAAAATATCATGATATCTAACATAAACAAGCAGTGTAAATCATGCCCATTGTTGAGGGTGTTGATATGAAGGTAGTAATTAAGTGTGAAATGGCGTGGATGAGGGACCCTCTATCAATTCAGTGGTCAAATCCTTGTGATATAACATATTGTCCAGTAATTACAGTTCGTGGTACTTCAGTAGTAGTGTACTCCTGTCAAATGAAAGGAAACAGTAAATGGGCATTCCCTTGCAGACGAACTGTCCAAGACGAACTAATTACCTCATCGATAAGTCCCATTATAAGGATTTAGATTAAGTCGACAATGACCTATTGATAGTTCAGTAAGAGGAGACCGCAATCTCATCCGCATCTCAGTCAATATTGTTAATCAATATCGTGTCGTCAGTATGATTTACAGCCTTTTATTATTATTTGTTTGATGATTGTTGAGATGAATTTTCCTCACCAATAATTTTTCATTTCTTTTTTTCTTTTCGGAAATGGGAAATGTATCTTTATTTTTGGTTATGTGGGTGGGGGGTGGGGTGTTATTTACTTTTTGGGGAGGATAGGAGTGGGTTTTCTTTTTTGGGGTGGGGGGTATAGGAAATGTATTTTCTTCTTTTGGGGGGTTGGAGGGTCTTATTTCTTTTTTTCGACGATTTTTATTCCGCACGATTTTCATACACTTTCTCGGGACGAAAACCTTTGATGTTCCTCCGTTTATACTCCTCCTTTAGCTCTTTCTTACTGCAGAACTGTCACGGCGCATAAACTGTCACAATCAGGGGGTACGTGGTTGTGCGCTATTCCCCACCGACGGACTCTGTGTTTACGATACGACTCAAGGTCCGAAAAGTACCTCCCGTGGTTCTAAACAATTCACATGACTATTGGAAGACAGATTGACTGACCAAGATTGTAATTCAAAGTAAATTTTATACATAAATTAAATCACTCAATATACAAATCAAAGCAAAATTATTATCTATAGTTCTTACCTACTTATAATCCCAATTAAACACACAACATAACTCCATCATTATTGCCTAGTTTCACAGTTTCTTGTGGGTGCTCACCAGTCTCTGTTGTAGACTCAGGTCCACATAATCTTGGCGACACAATTCTTGTAGTACAGTGTCAACCTATGGTTTCGCGAAATCGCAAAGTCCTTTTGGTCTAGACCGGCCGTTTAATTTGATACTCTAGACTTGATAACTACTGGAAGTATAACCTCATCTTGATGGTATACATTTGTCCCTACATTTAACTCAGTGCATTAAATGTGAATGTCACCTGGTTACATAGCAATGTCCTGCTGAATTTTAATGTTAACCTTTTTGTTTTTTCCAAAGGCCCCAAATTTGCTGACGATTCTGACAACTTTTCAGAATTATAATAACATTGATTTTTATAAATCAAATGTATGAAAGTTCAACCTTCTTTTGAGAGGTCTACACTCGATAAAATCTCTTGACAACTGGCAAAAGAGAAATAAACTTGCAACACAAATTGTCCTTAGCAATTTACCCATGATGCAACAAACACGTGGAGACAAGATGAACATTTCGTCATCTTTCCAGTTCGCTGAAACATGTTTAAAGGAAGTCCACATCCTGCACTCGAAGTGTTTTGACATAGCAATAACGCAAAGTTTATTGTTAATCAACAGGTGTGCAATCTTGCTTCCTATAGGTTAACAAAGAACCTCTATTCAATTCTTAGAATGAAGATGATAAGACACTATTGTCCTCTATAACTGCGGACGTCTTCTGACATGTCTTCAGGATGTTTCACACCACTAGGGCATTTAGAACTAGGTTAATCAGATGAGTCATGCTTATTGCACACCACATTGCACGTTTCATATTTTCCAGTTCTCCTCACTCATAATTTATATGATTAAATTTAACATGATTTAATTAATATAATACAGAAAATAATATAATATTCAGGAGTCTGTCACAACTGTAACTGCACCCCAGTCTCCGATGCCGAAATCTCGGGTAGAGTCTGCCCTTCACTTCCTTATCCTTCATTGTAAACATGCCGGTGCGAGTGGTAGCGAAATTTCTTGAAGATCCATGTTTGTTCGTCGAGGTTAACTCTCAGAATGAGCGATCAAGTTTGAAATTTAAAATTGGTGATTTAATAATTGACAACTGATGAACCGAAGCCAATCAGCACATCGCCTTTACCTGCGAACTTAAGACATTAACCAATCCCAATTAGCACAAGCGACTGGCACCGTGGACCGTAACACTAACACGTCGGCACCTCAGGTTATGCGGCACCGTCAGTGTATTACACCCGCCGAATTCAATAGGCAATTAGCACGTCTCTTAAATTCACTTAAAAGGATAATCCCTGACGAGAAGTTAGTCTCACTTATTTCACCCTTTACCTCAGTGCTGCGTTCGACACGCTTGACCATTCTGTTCTCCTCAAGCGTCTCGAAGTGAGTTTTGGTATCAAAGGAAATGTACTTTCATGGTTCACCTCATATTTTTTCTCCCATCGTTCTCAGTCAGTTATCGTCGCCGGTAATGTCTCCAAATCGCGTCCGCTTTTGTACGGGTTCCCACAGGGCTCGGTACTACTTCGGGCCGGTTTTATTTTTGTTATATATACAAATCGTCTCCGTGCTGTTATCAATCGTAACAATGTTCTTATCACAAAGTATCGGCCGATGATACCCAGATTTCATATTCTGGGGCGCCTGAGGATTTTGTGGCAACTAAGGCACTATTCAAGATTGTATTAGTGGCCATTTTGCGTTGGATGGACAGTAACAAGCTTATGCTTATACTGACAAGACTGCGGTGATGACCGTTTGGGTACGCTTCTTCTCGGATAACCAGATTGAGAGTAATACTATAAACGGAGTTTGTGACTGTGACAAAATCATTTTCAAATTCTGGGTCAGTATCTCGGTGTTCGACTTGATCAAATCCTTATCCCCATTTTTGGGGTCTGAACATTTAGTTCCATCTGCGTTCTGCCTATTTAATACTTTAAGACAGATTTGGTGTATTAGACCTTACCTATCTAAAAAGCAACCTCGATTCTGGTTAATTCGATCATCATCCACCCTTGATTTTTGGTAATTCCATTTTATCTGGTATCAACTCCGACCAACTCTCCGTAGATTTTCGGATAAATTCCGCGCGCGTATTAACCGCAGGGCCTAAAATCGACGATTAAGATTCAACCTTAATGTATAAGCCCCGCACCGCCAAATAAGCCCCGCACCAGCGACGGCCGACTTTAGGACCGTGTATAACGTGGTACATAAGAAACCCACGCATTAATTCATGATTTATAAAGCATATTTATAGTTCATATATGTTTTTCGCAACCATTCCGACTTTTATTATTTAATAATCTTTTTTAATAAATCTATTTTCAATGAAAATGAAAAAATCCATGTAAGCAAGTTAAGAAAATACGCCCGAAATATTCCCATTTTTCAACTCTTGCGTTACTTAATTTTTTTTAGGTATGTTTTCACAAGCAGTGGCTTTATTTTTGTACATCATCGATAGTGTCATAATAAATATGCGAAGAGACTAATATTGGTTTGTCGGCGCCCTTTGACAAGTCACTCTATCTTCATGGTAGCTACGCCTGCGGAAATCGGTTTGACTACCAGAAATATCGCCCGAAATATTCCCATTTTAAACTCTTTCGTTACTCTTTTTTAGGTATGTTTTCACAAGCAAGTGGGCTTTATTTTGTACCGCATCGCTATGGTCATAATAAATCATGTCAGAAGAGACTAATATTGGTTTGTCGGCGCCCTTTGACTAGTCACTATCCTTCATGGGAAGCTACGCCTGCGTAAAGCGTTACTACCAGACGACGGAGCCTGGTGGATTCGTACCACGGAACTAACACGTGTCCCGAAGGGACTACGCTCTGGATACGGAAGAACCCACTTCCGACAATACCCATTAGCAGCATCCATCGTGTCTTATTAATTTTCCCTCTATTTGCAATCTGTTTTTATTAAGTTCATTGTTGTTTACTTTATCTCTCTATCATTTGCGTTTTTATGTAACATTTATCCTTTATTACACGGGACTAATATTGGTTTGAGTTGTCGTCGCCCTTGACTATTATAGTCACTATCCTCCATTCATCACCGCTGACATATGTAAGCCACAAACTCAACTTCACTTTCTCGTCACAAAACTAATACTTAAACCTTGTACTCATTTTTTGGTTTACCACAAAAAAATAGAGAAGAGACAAAGAAGATAACGTATAATTAATTACAGAACTATCCCCAGCATATCTTTATGAATCTTGGAAATAAAGTAAAACAGACTGGTCATTGGCATGAGCAAGTGGGGATTTTGTGAATGTTGCAATACATGGGGAATTCCCAGAAAAACACGCGAGCTTGGCTAGTTCCCAGGGCTCTTCAATCTATCAATGTTCACACATCCGGGCCCAATTTTATTAAACCGGGTACATAACCGGAAAATTCCATTATGCTTGCAGTATGTTTGTACCTCTGCCAAAATATGTGTATGGCAACGCGCCAATTAACTCTAAAGATAGGCAATTTAAACAAGGCCTAGTTGCGTAAAATATTGTGTATACATGTGACGCCCGAGGTGAACAAATTTTCTGACAATGTTTAAAATGAATCTTGGGGTATTAATTTTACTGTGTACAGCCCTTTACGTGAATAGCACAAGCCGTGTCAATTTACACCATTGTATGTGGGCAATCGATTAAATGATTGACGGGTCGTCGTTTTTTAACACAAACGGCGACCGCTTTGAATGAAGATTTTAATGGATTGAAAAAAGTGTACTTTGTGTGGATTAAAGTTAAAGGGTGTGATACATGGTATCAAGTGGACCAATACTTCACAACACAAAAAGGGGAAGTTTGATACAGATAATGACAGCAATAATACCATGTGGTAAGAAGTTGGAGAAACATCAGTCTTCAGATTTCGGAGAATTTAATTTTATTTTTTATTACTTGTGGTTCACAAGTCAGACATCAACAAGAAGCCGCTTAGGTTATAAGCCGCGGCACCGTTGAAGCCTTGAAAACAACGTATAAGCAGCGGGCTAATATCCGCAATTACCGTTTACAACGTTTACAAAGTATCCACAAAATTGTGCTGCTCGCCTAATTCTCAAGAAACGAAAATGAACCATATTACACCTTGCTTGTGAGCTTCACTGGCTACGTGAATTCGCATAAAATTCAACACTGGCGTTTTGCCTTCAAGCATTTTCGAAGGTACCTGCCGTTATAATTTGTCATCTGTGCTTTCACTTACCAACCATCACGTTCACGCCGGCTCATCATAGAAAAAGTTATTGAAACTTCCACGGGTCAACCTTAAATCAGCTGGCTGAACGCTCATTTCCATCGCTGCGTCAAGCTGTTTGGAATTCACTCCAAACAGCATTCGAGTATACCCCAAATCCAAGACTTCAATACGTCAGCTTAAAAAACTCACTTTTCGTCAAGCTTTTCATAGCGCATAGCTGTTTTGTTTGATTTGTTGTGTTGACTGTTATAGCGATCTGAGTTCTTTTGAAGATTTCGCGCCTTATAAGAACTATTTATTATTATTATCTATACTTCGGTCTTCTTATGTTCGGTCTTGCAGAGGGTCACCTAAATGATGCAAAAAAAACATGCGCTGTGCAATCTATGACTGTCCTGTGGTCTGACGTTTGTATGAGCAAAGTGAAGGACACCCACATTTCGATGGGTGTTAATGCCCGGTGTTTGCACTAAGCATAAACTCCACATTATGTCTTAAAATGTTGTCATTAACGGAGGTGGAGTTCTGCAAAAACACATGGAATACCTTTCCCCTGTACCAGCATGAGTAGGCCATTTCAAAGAGCCAACTTTGCACACTGCAGACGAACCAAAATATCAAAATCAATTCAGAATAAAGTTAGGTCCTTAGATAATCAATTACCTTGTGAAAAAGCTAATCCTCAGAAAGTTGTCTAAAAAGAGAAGAAATGCAGCTTTTTGGTGAAACCACCTTTCTCATGCAGGACTCGTTCGCAACCAGCCTGAATAAATGTGACCTTCGATCCGGAAGGTCACATACCGGTACCTGGACCAAGCTGAATCCCTGAGCCTCTACTATACGCACGGCCGTTACAATGTGCTGCTATCACTTGAGCCGTCGAGGGGCCAGCAACTCAAGGTGCTTTACTGGATAAAAACAGAAAGAAAATTAATCATTGTTGGTAAACAAACGAACATGTGTTGACCCATGTGACGTATGTAAGACCTCTCTGGTACCTTGTCAATGTATGGCTTCATTTGCATCGTCCACAGTTGGCAGAAGGATTGTAGTCGCAATTTCCTTCAAATTTTTAATTCTATTCTTTTTAAGTTTTTTTCAACTTTCAACATGTCAGCGTTTTTGCCATGTTTTTTATACTGGGCACCCATATTTGGTGGATATGTTACATTTTGAATGCATAGTGTGCCTTTAAATGCTTGTAGTGTGTAATATAATGTCAGACATACTCCATTTGGGGTTTTTTTAAGTTAGTCTTACCTTTCAATTTCAGTAGTCAAAAGAAATTATTTTCATTAATGCTAATTACAAAAGCTCATTAAAGGTGCAAACGACGAGATTTTGAGGCACCCAAATTTTGTGTCATAATAGTAATTCATATAGATAAGACACTCAATAGATTTCTTAACCTGTATTTGCTAGAAGTGTCTTAAACGAGAGAAAAACCTGATTTTGATTTGCTTATATTTCAATATAAAACATAGGCTGAAATTTGATTTGCTCCTATACGAAATTAGAAATTTCACAATTTTTTACCAAGAAACATTTCTCAAGCTTAATCCTTCGATGGGGATATTGTGATGGAAGCTTTTCATCAGGGCAAAAATCAGTTTACTTTCGATTTTTAGGGACACCTGATATGAGAATCTCTCGTTGCACCTTAAGCATAATTAGTCAGGGGTGGATTATGTGGCGGAGGAGGATGTGGCGGAGGAGGCGGTGTGTTTTGCATGTAGTGATATATTGATTAGAGAATTAACAACGCCAAATTCAAAGCGAGATCCTTAGTATTGCTCTATGGTATTACTGATATTAACTCAAAATTTACAGTCTCCAATTAACATAATTAATTTTTATAGTGGATAATTAGGCCATAAAGTTCTCAAATTACTAATTTCTTGCCGACAATCCGCGCAGTGAAGATCTACATCAAATACGTGAACTATAGTTCAAATACAGCAGGCCAGTTTTTTGATAATTTGTCTACTAGATCAAGTAGTTTCAAAATCAAATCATATTAATTAGGATTTGTTTTGAAAATTAGGCATTTTCAAAGTGTTCCAAAGGGGGAAGTAGACGTGTTAGGACATTTGTTTCCGATGTGAGAAAAGTAATGTACTAGGAAATTTGCCAATCTTGCAAGTACTCATGTCTCAAAAATGCAGGTCACATGGACTTCACTTAAGAAAGTATTCAATTTACAAAAAAGTTTAAAAATAATTGAGGGGAAATTAATCATAGTACAATTTTTAATTGGTTATTAACAGAAATAGAGGAAAGGGATTAGAATTTGTCTGTCTGGGACAACCCGTATATTAAAACTAAATACTTTATTAAGGGATATTGTGCTATGTGTCCAACAAAAGTGTAAATTCAATCAGAATAATAATCAGTCAAACGTTACTCTAATGTCTTGCATTTAGCAATGATATTGGGACACTGATTTTTTTGTGAAAAATTGAAACATGGTATTTTTGACCACCCTGTATGTTACACAGGAATAGCGGCCACCGACAAAATTATATGGTTGGTTGGGTAATTCAATTCAATTCAATTATTTATTAAGATAACTATGTACAGACAGGATGGAAAATACATGATATTATAAAATAAACATAAAGTATCAATTAAAACTGTGCTAAGACGGAAGGTGATGGATATGATATGCTAGGACCAGAATGGACAACCCGAAAGGGCTTATCGTTAATTGCTGGCCCTGTTATAAACCATAAAAGTAAAATATACTCGAATTACAATTAAAGACACAAAATTACGGGATGATCTAAGATATTACTAGGTAAATATATATAACAAAACAAAAACAAACAATATATCTAAGCTAAAAAAACCACTTAACGGGATACTCGATACGGGAATTGGACAGGTCAGACTTTTCAACATGTCTTGCTGAGGTATGGAAATTACTATTGCCATATTGCGGAGCAGAGGAAGAGAGGAAAAAGTGAAGAAAAAAGTCAGGAGTGGAGATAGGAAATGAGATGTAAGAATAAAGTTCGGAGAGAAAAAAGGACTTGAGGAGTAATATTAAGAATTGTACTTGAATGACAAAGTTTTTCATGAGCTTAAAAGTATTTTTGTTTGTTAATGTTTGATGGATTCTGGAAGATTCTTCCAAAGTTTTGCGCCGTGATACTGAATAAAGTGCTGTTCAGAGGAAAGAGTTTGGGAGGGGAAGATTAAGTGTGTCAGCTTGTCTGGGTTATAGCTGTGGGATTGTCTGTTTGTGGTAAAGTAATTGATGAAGTTCGGAGGTAAAACGATCGTTGTGATAGTCAAACATGAAGAGCGCTGTTTGGAGTTGATTAAGGTGCTCTAGTGTAGGGTTTTCAGTGAGTGAAATAGTGGCAAAGTGTGAGTTCTAGGAGGTGAGTTTGTGATAGTGCGCATGGCCAATTCTGTGTGATGTTTAGTTTGCTAAGTCGTGAATGCTAGTTGGAGGCCCAGATGATTGTTTCCAGTAGCTAATTATGGGAGAACTAGTGTGTTGTAGAGTGTAGCCTGGAAGGTGGTGTTTAATTGTACCAATTGCGTGAGACCCTTTTTGGCAGAACTATACAAAACATGTGTCAGAAATTTTATCTGCACTTCATATTTTGCAGCAGAAGCTCATTATTTAATCCTATTTTCTTATTTACTTGTTACACCCTAACACATGAGTCACCCTGTATATGTAGATTCATTTACTCTACTTGCACTTGCCATGGCATATGGCCACCCCGTCCTTGAAGTGGGGCCTGTTGCGTTTCGTCTGCTATTTCCAGTATCGCGCATCATTTTGAAGCGTAAAAAAAACCTTTATAACTTCCAACTATACATGCTAATATATGAAAAGTAAACATTTTCTGAAAGGAACTTGTCCAAATTCTTCTCAAATATGCTATCAGAATTGCGTAGGGCTAGGCTTAGCATTTATTGATTCAAAATACCATGTGAAAAAGTAGACAAAAAGTGTATCTCTTCAAAGTATCTTCCGCATCAACGCAAAAAAGCACTCTATCCAAAAAAAGCACATTTATGTAAACTAGAGGTATTTGCCCCTCTAACAAGACTAGTTTAACAGGGATTACCATAGGTCATTCCATGCCATTTCAACAGCCTTTTGCCACATGTGTCACAGAATTTTGCTCAAACTTGTGATCGTTTCACCCAATGTTAGTTTAGAAAGGCAAAATTACAAATTCAAATTCACTTGTATTGCTGAGTTACAGAAGTTCAGTTTGTTGTCTTTTTAGAAATGGCCAATTAAAGTGAACAAGATGTGAAGTGCCATCTTTGAGGCTCCATATTTTAAAAAATACATGGATTTAGACCTCATTTTTTGCTTGTGCATTTAACCTTTTGATATAGAAAGGGTTTATGGGAAAATAAAACATACCATTTATCCATATTTATATTAACGGGGGTCAAAAATGGCCCTTCAGTTGTGTTGCAACCTTTTTGCAATTTTCAAGGCAATGTGCGTCATAAATTTACATCCAATTTTCATGAATGCTGTGTAAAGGCAGTGTTTGACCACTAACTATTATCATGTAACAAAACCTCAAATTCAAACACACCCCTGTGAGGGAAAAAGACCCCCCCCCCCCCCACTAATGGGTCCACAGCCGGAAACTGACCTAAAAATGGCCTCCAATCAAGGGGCCAATGCACGTGTGGGCGAGGTGATACAATTTTGTAATCTTTGCAATATGAAAGAGATGACCTTAATGTTTCTTAAAAGAAAAAAAATTCATGTTATTGAATGTTTACTTGGAAATTCATTACAATCAAAATGCGCATATATTACGACATGGCCTAAGATTGGCAAATTTCCTTTTTTATGATTGACCATCTTCAGCCACATCCCATATGACTACAATTGTTCTTAATTTTATGGTGTTCCAGTATGACTGCTCGTGTGTGACTCATTTCTGGATTGGAACAAAATTGAAGGCAGCTTCTTAAGGGGGGGAGGCAAAATACCGTTTGGTTGATCAGTGTCATTCCATGCCAGTTCAACAATGCATAAAATGCCAGATTGCAATGAGCTTGACAAATTCTTTGTTGGTACCTGTCATCACAAGGGGGGGGGGGGGGACACTTCAAACTTTTTTCAGAAATGTAGGGAGGTGCGACCATGACTTGAACTTGGGGGCTTGCAAACTGATTTTTATTCTCCGAAAGTAGAAAAAACAACAATACAAGAATGGTTGGGACTGAAAAATTTGAGAAATTTGCAGGCTTGAGAGCTTAATATTGGCTAAATTTAGCTTCTGGGCAAAAATTTTCCCCAAACGGAGACTTAGACCGAGAATTATGCTTTTAAAGGGGGGGGGGGGTCTTGTGAATGCTGGGATATGCAAAATTGGGGTCGTCAGGGCCGCACATAACAGATCATCGCAACAGAAGAGCTCACAAACCAAAATTAAATTTCATTTTGTTGCCGAGTTTGGCTTGTATTGCATTTTAATGTGCAACATATAGAGGATACAAAAGCTTCATTCTTTTGAATCAAATGTTTTTTTTTTTCCATGCTACTGATTGTATTAGCGGCGGCATATTAAAAATAGATGTTACTACATTTTGGATAAAGTTGACATTCTACCTGTATGTTTGTTTGGTTTTTTTGGGGGGGGGGCTCTAAATACCTGGAGAGAAGCAGGTGCTAAAAGCCATATTTTAACCCTCCTTTTGGAAATAGGTCAGTCATCATCCCCCACTCAATGCTAATGAAACCCTAAGCACTTGAAAAAAGAAAAACGGCTGACTGTCATGAGACAGCTTTAAATGCACAATTTGGGTCTTAAACTTTGACAAACTCAGAAGTCGAAGTGAAAAGAATGTGAATTTGGTTTGCAACTTATAAATGCAACAGGACAGGTATGTTCATAATTATTTTAAAGCAATCATGCATAACCAGTCTACCCCACATGGGCATAGAATGACCCTGTTCAACTAAAACTGTAGAAATTGGGACAGGCATTTTTGGACACCCCCTCCCCTTTTGAAGATATTCAATTTTGCGCCAATTCACAAAGAGTCAATGGAGGGCAGGCACAGCTTGGAAAAACATGAAAATAAGTTTCATTGTTATGATTGGATATTGACTGAAAGATGATTAAGCAAAGCAGAGCGAAAGACAATAGTACGCTAATATTAGGCCATGCTGTAATTTTATGAGCAGTTTTTATTGCAATTGATTTGCAGTAAAACATAAAATACACGTGATTTTTTGCTTCGTATGCAAATTAAGGTCATCTCTTTCTATGCAAAAGATTACAAATGTATCACCTCGCCACACTGAACCATTTTGCCCTTGATTGGAGGCCATTTTTGTAGGCCAGTTTCCCGGCTGGACCCCATATTGGGGGGTCTTGTCCTGTTCAAGGGGTGTTTGATTTGATTTTTTTTACTTTGATAATAGTATATGTGGTCAAACTGCCTTTACACAGCATTCTGAAAATGGATGCAAAATTATGGACAGCACATGCTTTGAAAAATCGAAAATGGTTGCACCACAATGAGGGGCCATTTTTTGACCCCCACGTAATATTAAATCCGGCATAAAGGTATGATTATTTTCCCAAACCTTTTCTATATCAAAAAGGTAAATGCACACAGCAAATATGAAGGTCTAAGTCCATGTTATTTTTTAAAATATGGAGCATCAAAAATGGCACTTCACATTTCTTGTTCACTTTAATGGCCATTTTCTACAAAGACCAACAAAACTTTAAACTTCTGTACATATGACAATGCAAGTGAATTTATTGAAATTTTAATTTTGACCTCTTTAAACTACCATTAGGGTGACCTATCCACAAGTGGAGCAAAAATCTGTGACCCATGGCAACACGGCCTGTTGAAATAGGCAGGGAATGACCCTAGCAGAACTATGTTTATGATTTTGGGAGCAACGGGTAACAAACTTGGCATCAAAAAATATGCAAATCTGTCATAAAGTCCAAAGACTGCTTAAGACTTCTTGCAAGTAGCTTCTGACTGAAGCCAATCAAGTATTGCCAAAGTAAATCCAATAACCATTCATAAAATGTAACATAATAGGGTTATAACCCTGTTGAAATATTGGGTTACTGAATGACAAGTATGAATTTACAGTGTCGGGGCTCAAAATTGGTAGCTCATATGTTAAGCATCAACTAGTCTATGGATGTAAGAGAATAATGTTTAACCACTTCTTTAAAAGTAACATTCATGATTTTTAATTTATTCTTCTGTAAATCAACACCTCAAAGTAACCTAATTGCGTACGGTAGGGGGCTTACATGTCTCATAATTTCGATATAGATGCTTGTCTCATTTTCCTCCACTTGGTTCCTTCACTTGATTAATTAAGGAATTATTAATCAAGAACATTCATTTTTGGTAATCTTTTAATAATATTTAAATATGTAATTGTAGAAGAGGACAATTTGAAAGTGTCTTGTGAGTACAAAATACTCATTGCACTTATAAAATTTGCAACGTACTGTGTCCCATTTCCTCTGCATTCCAGCTTGTCTAATTAATTAACTGAGCTCATTAAAAT